>CABFWB010002320.1:54795-113788 GCA_902151455.1 Timema bartmani
TTGCGGCGAGGTGGTGAGACCGATGTAACAACCATCTTGACCGCTGATACTAGGTTGAGTTGAGCTGGAAGCCTCCTAGATGCTCATGTAACGAGTTGTTGAAGTGGAATACCATAATAGTACGAGAGGTGCTGCATTATATATGAAATGTAACTGACGTCAAATGAGAGGAGGGGAAGAAAGGTTTACTCGCATGTGGTAGAACCATCCAGAATAATAAACCACAGTTGGCCGGAGTCCAAGGAAGTGCACTGAGGTCACTTTGGGCCAGTTTCATAGTCAGATTTAGTACGCCTCAAGTGCAGTGCTATACTAAATACAAGACGTCACCTACCTGGAATTGAATGGAATGGGCCAGTTTCGCATATGAAACTGGCCCATTCCATTTTGGTTTAGGTAGGTGTCGTCCTGTATTTAGTATCTACTCGCACTTTAGGCATGCTAAGTCTGACTATGAAACTGGCCCTTTGTCAGTCTCATCTTGTCTGGTTTGCTGGTGACAAAAAGTAAGGGGGTTGAATCTCAGCTGGGTCCGCTCAGATACGGATTTATTATCTCTAAATTCTACCTTCTTCATCCTTACCCCATTAGTGTAATTAAAAGTTTGTAGTCCGTGCGGTTAGTCAAATGTGGAGTAAGAAAAAACTTACACTTTAACGACGAAGTTATAAAAAAGAATGTGTAGAGCTACGTAATAAATAATGTATGTGCTACAACAAGATTCCGTCGGCGTTTCCGTTTGATCTTCGTCTAACCACTAGCATCGTCCGACCTAACTGGGTACACAATGTAGTTAGATTGCTCGGTTTAAGACTTCTGGGCAGGACCGAGATAAGTCAACACTCACCGGCCAAGATGATGGGTTAGCAAACAGCGAGCCCTGGTTTACGTAGAGTCAGTGGCAGACGCTCTAGCCTGCTTCACAGGTAGCCATTTCCTTACAAAACCCCCATCAACAGCTTCGATACACTTAGGATTGTTTAAGGTGGGATGTAGGTGAAAATAAGTTTAAGTCCATATATTCGTAGAGTTTTTATGATATTTCTTTTTATTTAAAACTATCTGGTGTGCCCATTCTTCTCATGAGGAGTCTATAACATCGCTTTGTTATTTTTAATACATTAAATTAACCACGGGGAAAAATAACCGAATTTTAAATGGTTTAAATTGTGCTACAAAACGTGAAAATTAATGTTTCGAACATTGCATATGTGTGAGTTTTATTATGTTAAGTAAACACGATTTGCCTTCTCAAAGGAATACAAAACAACTAACACAAAAACCCGCTTCGGTGGCCACGTGGTCTAACGCGCTAATATCATGTTGGACTAGACTGCCGAAGACAGGGAGATCGGGGTTCAATCCCAGTCGGGTGTACTGAAGTGGGTTTTCCTAAATGGTTTTACACTCTCCCTCCACACAAATACGAGTGCATAACTTCTAAATTAAACCTTCCTAGTCCCTAACCCATTAGTATGTAGGCGTACACCCTGAAGAGATAGTAAGACACGGCGCTAAAAAAAAATAATTAAAAAACTAGCACAAAATATATTTTCTATTAGGATTTTAGTTTAAATTGTATTCTGTAATTACTATTTGAATTGCAGCAGAATTGGAAATTAAGTGAAAAAGAAAAATATATATATTTAATAACGTATTTTATTTTATTTTAATAGAAAATATATAACCTTTGTGTTACCCGGACGTCCAAGCTATTTCTATGCGAGATTTCAGCACAATAGTTAAAAGTGGTTTTTTGCGTTTAAGAGTAATACAATTATCAACTCATATATATAACAGATAAATAAAATATTGTTTTAGTAGATAGGTTAAGTATAGTTTTCTACAATATGTATATAACAATATCAATCTTTCTTTATTATGTTCAAGGGAATAGGGGCATTTGAACAGAAACTTTAAAGATTGAAGATAAAAAGTCATATTCAAACACAGTAATGCCCGTAACAAATATATAAGAGCAGTTTATATTATTTCTATAAGTAGAAAACTAAACTAAACGTATGTTATAAACCAATATTTTATTGATTATGGCCCAAAATGTTTTCGGTTTAGAAAAGTGCAAAACCTTAAGCTAGCGTTCAATTTTCATTCCACCTTAAACTTGATCTTATAACGATTTCGTACGTGTGGGAGTAATTACAGCTATTTGGAAAAAACCTGATCAACTTGCAAATAATATGTATACCATGATTTTATTACGAATTGACATTTGGAAAACCTTTTAGAATACATAAACATATATGTTTTGTGGTGGTAAGCACTGCTAACATTTTATTAAGTTATATAGACCCGCTTCAGTGGCTGAGTGGTATAGAGCAGTGTTTTTCAACCTTCTTGAATATGTGACCCCTTTACAAGTAAAACAATTCTGGCGACCCCCTGGACGTAATAAAAGTATATCAGTGATTTCAAATAAGACGTATTTGGCATTGTTGGGCGGGGTGAGGGGAAGTGCGCGCGCAGGTGGTTGAAGGTCAACGGTCAGCGGCCACATAGAAACAATCGTTTGTCAGTTGTCAGAGTAAGCCAGCGTGTAATGTCGTAATGGAGAAGTTTCTAAAAAGATCTGCGCAGCCTTCCACGTCTAGTGCAAGTGGCAGTAGCGGAAGCGAGTCAAAACCGAAAAAAAATAGACTTTATGACGACAATTATTTGAAATATGGTTTTACTGTAATGAATAATAAACCTCAATGTGTAATTTGCGGTGAAGTATTATCACGTGAGAGTATGAAGCCATCAAAGCTTATGCGTCACCTCTCAACTAAACATAACAAGGATGCTGATAAACCGTTACATTTCTTCGAACGGAAGCTGAAAACCTTTAACCATCAGCAAACTACTATGATTCAGGTAATAAACTAGTATTATTTGTTGTTTAAAAATAATATTATGCGAGGCCTTTCATAAGAAACCTAGCAATATCCATTTTTTAAATTTAATAATTATTCAGGAAAATAAAAAATTTGCCATTCCAATAAATTCACAGTCGTTTGTTGTTAAGGTTTTGAGAAATACTTATCATCATCTATTCGAAATTCCATACAAATCTAAAGATTAAGATTTTTCAATATTACCCAAAGAATTAATCTAACTTTAATATCCACCTCATTTTTCATCAAATACATCTACAATAATTGAAAATTCTAATATATATTGATATAATAGTAAAATTCATATTAAAGGTTTTTTTAAATCTTATTTTAGGTATCCAATGTCAATGAGAAAGCGTTATTAGCTAGCTACCGAGTCGCATACCGAGTCGCTAAAGCTGGGAAGCCACACACAGTTGCCGAGAATCTTATTATGCCTGCAGCCCTGGATATGGTTGAGATTATGTTAGGTAAGCAGGAGGCAAACAAGCTAAAAAGCATACCACTTTCTGATAATACTATTGAACGCAGAATAAACGATATGGCCGGTGACATTCGAGAACAATTAATCGAAAAATTAAAGAAGAGCCCACATTTTGCTCTGCAGTTTGATGAGTCGACTGATGTTGCAGATTGTGCGCAATTTGTGGTATTTGTGCGTTTCGAAGCAGATGAAAGTATCAATGAAGACATTTTATTTTGCAAAGCACTTCCTGCGAACACTACTGGCCAGTATTTGTACGACACGTTTTTAGAAAGCACTCGCGACTACGAGATTGATTGGACAAAATGTATCGCTATTTGTAGCGATGGCGCTAAAGCTATGACTGGCAATCAAAGCGGGCTCGTTGCGAAATTAAAATCAATAATGCCAAATGTTTCATGGACACACTGCTTTCTTCATCGGCAAGCTCTGGCAGCAAAGGTTTTACCTTCTGATTTGAATGATGTACTGAAAGAGGTGATCAAAGTTGTGAACTCTATTAAAGGTAAAGCTTTGCAAACTCGACTTTTTAGAGTAATTTGTGAAGACATGGGTTCGCTCCATAAAAATCTCCTTTATCATACAGAGGTCAGATGGCTATCAAAAGGAAATGTATTAACACGAGTTCTGGAACTAAAAGCTGAATTGTTATTGTTCTTACAAGATCATAAATTTGAATATGCGAATTACTTTTGTGACCCTGTTTGGCTATTAAAATTAGCATTTCTCGCTGATCTTTTTGACCACCTAAATATTTTAAACAAGAGCCTCCAAGGGAAAGAAGAAAATATTCTAACGGCCAAGGATAAAGTCAAAGGATTCCTCACAAAACTTCGTTTGTGGTCAACGTCTTTGCAAAAATTGATGTATGATTCTTTTCCTTGCGTTCAGAAGATTGTCGAAGAAATTTCAACGGACCAATCGTTAGTAGTAAGTTCTCACATTCCTTGCATGATACAGAGCTTGCATGATTTGGAAAAAAGATTATTAAGTTACTTTCCAGAACTGAACTCTGACGCTGACAATGGGCATAGATGGATACAAAATCCTTTTTTGGATATGTCAGTACAACTAGCTGATCTGACCACGAAGATGAAAGAAAATCTTATAGATGTTGCAGCTGACGGCATGCTTAAAATGGAATTTAATTCGCAAAAGATTGACGTCTTCTGGATGAAGAGAAAAGAAGAATATCCAGAGCTGGCAAGGGAAGCTTTGAGATTATTAGTGCAATTCGCCACTTCCTACCTATGTGAATTAACTTTCTCTTCAATGGTGAACATAAAAACTAAGAAGAGAAATAGACTCAAATTAGAAAATGATTTGGTTATTTGCGTCTCAAAAATAGAACCACGATTCGACAAATTATTAAAAAATAAACAGGCACAGCCTTCTCACTGAAATTATTCTTGTATCTTTAATGCAGTGTAGATTGTAGAACCTATATTTAAAAATAAACTTTTCTCTGAAATTGTTTTATTTTTATTGTAGTGTAGGACCTACACTTGCTTTTTATTTTACCTGGCTTGCGACCGCGACCCCCCCATCAAGCCTTTGCGGCCCCCCTGGGGGTCGCGACCCACAGGTTGAAAAGCACTGGTCTAGAGCACCATTCTTGTGTCAGGTCTACTGAGGCCTGAGGGTGGTTTTCCCTAAATGTTTTCTCACTCTCCTTCCACGCAAATGCGGATGGATTTCCAATAAAATGCTTTCTTCCTCATCCCAACATCAAAAAATAATTATCATAAATGTGTCTAGCTTGAACAGGTAGTAAGACACAGTGATAAAAAAAAGGTGCATTATTATAGAGTTAGCTTATATGTATCAGGCCATTAAGTAAAAACCGCCATCGGTACAAACGACCGGGATTCAAGCCCCGATCTGGTCACCTACGAACCCGACCAGACGAGAGTTGACGCATTATCCGCCGTGCCCACCGATACGGAAACTCCACCAATAAACACAAAGTTGAGCTTTAATTCCCCTCCTTCTATTCAGCGCCTGAAATTGCATTAATGAACTCAAAATATATATTACCACATCTATTTCCCAACACTTCAAATTTAAGAGTGGTTGGGAATCATCTGAATCGTAATGCATAGATAACCATACAACCAGCCCATTCAAAGTTACAACACTTGACGGCGCGGTTTAGTAGATGAGCTTCATTTTAAATGTTAACTTTATTAAAAATTAATCTGAAGCTGCTTTTAAAAACAGACAACGCACTCCCGTTTGGTATTATAATGTATTTAATGTAACGTTGAATTATAATATTAATTTCATTTTTTCATTAATTTAAGGCAATTGACGTGCACTTTCTAAACTGACTGATCATATCTGTACACGACTTATTAACTAATTTGATCTAGAATAGATACAACAGTTAATTCCTTACTGTGAATGGGAAAACCCACAGTTCATCAATGATAAATTAATTTCAGCCATGCCAGGAATCGAGCCAGGTACAATTAGAGCAATATACAGACACTATATCGACTCGGCTAAGGTATCGGACAAATATATCTTTCAAGTCTTTAATATACGGGGACCTGGCTGTCTAGCGGTAAGGTGTCAGACTTCTGTGTTAGGGGTCCGGGGTTCAAATCCCGGTCCCGGCACAGACCTTTCTGATTACCAAACCCTCCCTTCACCCCTGGCAAAGTGTGTGCTTTCACGCTTTGTGAATGTGTGAAATGCCAGGCCCCCACCGTGGTTTGGAACCCACGTTAAACTGTAGGTCCCCTCTGCTTTTGACCATCATGATTCTCACGTATCATCCTGCCATCTAGGGATATTTATTTATTTAATTTTCATCCATACCGACATCTAGAGGGTAGTTTGGGACCTAAATTTACTTAAATATTTTTGTCTACATCATCTATTATACTATATCCAATTTTTTAACAATAATTAAATTATGTAATTTGCACATGATCTAACTGTCCTTATTATCCTACTATATAGTTTTTTCCTACTAGTTGGTCCTCCTCGGGTATTTTACGTCCCCGGTACTCTCCACCGCTGGCTGTCCCACCGACCTCTGGATCTAATAGTCCCCAGAGTTGGCGAAAGGGGCAGACCCGAATTGCGCCAGTCATTAAGGGATTAAAAACTGTTTACTAATCCCGGACCCGAATTGCGCCAAGTCGAGTTCAGGTATTCGGGGAGGGAGGTGGGGGGGATGATACAAACAAAAACCATCGCAAACAATTTCTCGCCACGTCATGTCTTTCCTCCCTTAGTAAAGGAATGTAAAAACGCCCTAAGTGCCCCCAACAAGACTTGTAACAGTAGTTTTGACATCCGTCTGTCCAATACTTATTAATTGTCTCGACAACACTGACTGTCCCGGTGTATTTGTTTTATTTTTGTTCGGGTTTTGTGTGAACTGTGATAATATTAGCGAGAATTATTGATATGGAAAGGATTTATAGTGAAAAAGGGAAAGTTCTGACTGTCTATAATAAGTATATGTATCGACAGGTGAATCAATTGAAGTTGACGAGGGAAGAGAGGTGGCGATGCACTAAAAAGGACTGCAAGGCTAAAATATTTACCCTTGATGGTGGAAATATTTTCTCGCGGACTGAAGACACGCACAACCACGAACCACTACTAGATCAAGTGTTGAACAGAAGATCCATTAGCAACGCAGTTAAGAGGAAAGCTGAAAATATTGAAGTAAGGCCTTCAAAGTTAATCCACACAGAGGTACAGACACAGAAAAAAACTATAAAAACATTGACCCGCAAGGACATTAAATGTATCAGGAATAACATCAACTACACTAGGCTAAAAACACTGCCAAAGTTGCCTAAATCTTCCGAAGAAATTCAATTTACCATAGATTCAATTGAAATAAAAACTATTCAAGACGAAAACTTTTTGTTGAGAAACGAAAAAGAGAACGGGATCGTGATATTTTCTTGTGACTCGAATCTTGAGTATTTGTGCCAGAATGAAATTGTCTTAATGGATGGAACCTTTGAATACGCACCGAAACATTTTCTTCAGCTTTTTACTGTACACGGGTATTTCGAAGGGTCATACATACCTCTAGTCTTTTGCCTACTTAAAGACAAGAAAAAGCAGAGATTCATTGACGCTATGAGAATCCTAAAGGATGAGTGCGAGAAGAGACAACTTCACTTTCAACCTTTATACATTGTAATTGATTTCGAGCAAGCGATTCACGAGTGCATCGTGTCAACTTTTCCACAAACCAAGATAGTAGGCTGTCGATTTCATTTAGCGCAAGCATGGTAAGCAAAACAATTTTATTTTACAACTTTACATAAATAATGTTATATAGTTTGTGACTTGATTATTGTCAGTGCCGAGAAAGTGAATCCAAATTTGCATGTAGTGAGAGTGGAAAACCATTTGGAAAAAAAAAACTTCAGTTCACTCGACCAGGATTCGATCCCCAACATCCCAATCATCGGCTCGAATTTTTGATTCAAAATGTATACCTGAGGAGTTTTTTCTAAATGATAAATATAACTGTATAATCGATCTTCAGAAAATAATTGAACTATGGGCAGTTTACTAATGATTAATTTGAAAATAAATTAAAATTTCTCAAAAACATCTTTAACAATTTTGATTTAAACATAGGCTACATTTTGGGTGTATTTAAGATGACAATTAATACTGTTTATTTGGTTTAAGGGGCAAAGTTCTTTTAGGGATAGTTTAGATGACTAGTTTTCAAAAACTCAAAATACTTTGAAAATATTTTTAACGATTTTTTTTTAAATTGGCGATCATTTATAATGAATAATAACATTGTGAGGGGCCTACTTGGTTTTGGGTAAAACAAACTATTTCAAGGATAGTTTTTTTACCCCCTCGGGTGGCCGTACGGTCTAAGGCACAACTCTCACACTAGACTGGCCCTCGAGACCGGGGAGGTCGTGGTTCGAACCCGGCCGGGTGCACTGATGTGGCTTTATCCTAAATGGTTTCCCACTCTCTCTCTCTCCACGCAAATGCGGATGCACTTCCTATAAATTCAACCTTCCCAATCCCTAACCCATTAGAGTAATTAGTACATAGGCTATAGCCCGAACGGGCAGTAATACGTGGTGCTAAAAAAAGGATAGTTTTTGGTGACTATTTTCAAAAACCATTAGCAACTTGTGCGCTTAGTAAAATAAAACAAACTTATGGTAAACAAATTTAAAACATTCAAATTAAAAATATTAGCCAAATAAAATGATTTATTATTTGGTTTTAACACAGAGATCCATATAAGTGTAATTATTAAATCGTCACTCGAATGATATTGTCTCATCTGACCCATTAATTAAAAAGTGAATATACGCTATGATAAAATACCTGCGATTCTATCGTAGGCCTACTATTTATTTGTTATTCTTGGCCATTTTAAACATATGCCGGCCAAAAAAGTGAAATGTTTTCCTGTCTGTGTGGGTGTCATCACATTTTTGTACATACGATTACGGCCACATTTTTTTTTAGCTACGGTCACTGATAGGCTATTTTGTAAAATATATTTATGATTTGTATTAAATCAGACTATGATTCAAAGAATGCTACATTCTTATTTTCCTCCCTGCTTCCTTTTAATATTTTTATCATTAACATCCACTATGATTCCTTTTAGGTGGAGAAAGATTCAAAAGCTCGGTTTGGCTGCCACGTACAAAGACGAAAACTCGGATGGAGGGAAATGGCTCCACTACTGTTTTGGGCTCACTTACTTGAGGCCCGAAGAAGTAGAAGACGCTTTCTGCGATCTGATCAGCATCCAGCCAGCTGATACAAAACTGACGAGCTTCGCAGATTACCTAACTGAAACATATATAGATGTGATGGAGCAAGCGACATTCCCGCCGCGCATTTGGGCAGCTGACTCATCGGACTTATGGAGGACAACAAATGCGTGCGAGAGCTTCCATTCTAGATTTAATTCATCATATGCTTCTCCACACCCAAACATTTTTGTCTTCGTACAAAATTTAAAATTGGTCCAAACTGACACGTACATTCGAATCAACAGTGTAAGAGAAGGTAATGTGCAAAAGACGGATAATAAGTCTAAGCTGAAACAATCATTCATTGAAAAAAAACTTAAACAGTTTAGGAATGGAGAAATAGACAGATTAAGCTTAGTGAAGTGTGTGTCCTTCCAAAACTCCTTTGTATGACTTGTTTATATTATGTTTGTTATACTATTACTTAGCATACATATAGCTATTATTGACAATGTTTTAAAAACAGAAATTTCACTCTGATATAATATTGTTTGATTTTGAGCTTAATATAGTTAATTAAATTATATTTTTTTACTTGTGTCCTTCTTACCCTCCACAATAGCATTATTATTTGTTTATTTTTACAGTTGGCGCAATTCAGGTCTGATCTGAGGGGGGCACTTTATTTTCACAGTTGGCGCAATTCAGGTCTGGTCTGGGGGGGCACTTTTAAGCTCTTGGCGCAATTCGGGTCCGAGCTAAGAGAATTGGCGCAATTCGGGCGATCCCGGCGAAAGCTCCAGTGGTGGCGAGCATCCCCCTATCCACCACCTGGGGAGGCGCCCTATCGGAGATTTCGCTCCCCCTACTTCTAGCCTAAACCACCACCTGTATGGCATTAAAACTAACTTAACTTAAATATAAAGAAAATAAAATAAAAGAAAGACTAAACAACTAACTTAACCTAATTTACCATTTCGTTCCTCTCGGCAGCTGCAGGGTCTTCTGATATTATTCCCGATCACATCTTCTCAACTGAAAGCAGCGGTCTGAGCGATCGGTTGACGGTCAAGATGCCCGACAACTCCAGCCCAGCAATAACACTTGTTTCCAAGTGGGCCGGACTATGTGAGTGAGGGGTTAGTTCTTCCATCTTAGACGACATCACTCCAATAATATACTTCCCAGCTGGCATTCCGGCGCTCTCCGGTTCTTCAGCAGCTCATGCTACAGGAATCCAGCGGGCGCCTTCCCTCAGCTATGCTCCTGATAGGCAGGATTTCCCCCATCTCGCTCTATCCTGCCAGCCAGCAACGTCTTAGTCTTGTAAGTCTAATGGTATCTGTACCTGTTTTAGATCATTTCATATACGTCCGATGTCGAGTCCCTACTTCAAGTAGCGTCACTCTCGTCATCAGAATTGTCCATTTGTCTTTCGTTTTCCTCATTGTCCCCTCTGTTCTTTCTCCTATTTTTTTTTATGTCTTATACATATTTGATCCGTTTCCTTTTCGATACGTCGTCCGCAATGGCGTCTAGGTGACTCCACCGATCCACGTCGCGTAATATATTGTAAATAGCACCCGCTTGCAACGAGACTTGCCTCACCTCCTTGTCCACAGCCGAAAATATGCATTCTATCTAGCACCACTTACTCCGGTGTCACCTCCCTTCCGCAATCATATAGTCCTGTGTCCGTTAGTTTCCTTTCAAAGAGAGCAGCCCTGTATGGTCCATGGCCGGTAATGTAATGAACCAATCCTGGATAGGGATGCAGAAAATCAATTTTAGCCGTTCTAAAACACTTGGGAATAACTGGTAGGTCCTCCTACCAGTTAATCTGTTGACCAAATCCGTCTGCAACTCATCTATTAATATATTTTTCACCTTTAATCCATTAATCACACCCACCCGGGTTAGCTCCACCCCCTTTCCCAGATCTCCTTTCATCAACCAATATATGGCCACTATCTTCCTGACTTCTAAGTCGAGTGGTTAGATACCTAGGTTTACGCACAGCGCAAATGTTGCTACAGTCTTATAAGCACCAGAGAGCCTCAGAAGTACACTTCTCTGAAGGCTCCTGATCTTCCTTTTGACTATTACGTTCCTAAGCTGTTGAGCCCATGCGCTGGCTCCGTAATCCACTATGGAGACTAGCAACGCCTAGTCGTATAAATTTATCAGCAACATAGACAGTCAAAACCTCGACTGTCCTAGAAAATAACTTTGAGGGTAATTTACACTTAAGAAAACTTCCGATTTTTATCGTATCTCCTTACCTCTTTGAGATACGAAATAACTCATCATTTCATAAATGAAGGCATATTGAATATAAAAATCATTATTTGAAAAAAAGAATTACTAAACCAATAGTTTCCGAATTAAAATATATATATATATATGTTGTAGGTGAATTGGAAAATCCGGCTTATTGCAAAAGGTATCCTCAATTTACAATGAGCCAGGCTAATGGGAAAATAATATTATATTTGCTTATCAGCCTGATAATAAGCCCATACAGCCTTAAGCTATTAGGGAAATGCACCTTTGTTCACTCAATCAGCCTAGTTGAGTCCAGGTTTATTGCAATAAGCCCAATATAGCTAAGGCTTATTAAAAATGTAACAGCAGCGGTTCCCAAACTGTGTGACGTACAATTATTCCTGATTGTATGCCGTGAGAAGCCAAACAAAACAAACAAATTAAAGTCTTAAAAAAAGACTCATAAAATCTAATAAATATATTACAACCCAGTCTAATAGAAGTGACCTTTAGATTATGCCACACAAATTCATAAAGACATCCCAGAAAAATATGTAACTGTTCGTGAATCTGTGAGTAAGGAATCAAAGTTTGTGGGCCAGGGATATTCCAGTTGCAAGTGTATAGTCTAAAAAAACAGCTTCAAACAAAAAGTATGCATGTGAGAAGACAAACTAATTGGGCACATCAAAATTGCACAGCAGTTTACATTGTGGAAGTAAATGAAAGTGTTATGTGAAAAGTGTAAGTTGACAATGGTAAATGTCACAATATACTAGTAAACGCATATATTTCTTCTACAAAAGAAAGGTAACTATTAAATTTGTATCTGTATCATTATTTTTCAACAACTATTGCTTATTCATAATAGTTACGTTTTTTAATCTCTTTTACTATACATTACTTGAATTTGAGCTCTTTAATCAAACCTCGAAATCGAACGGAACTTGGTAAGTTGCATGCTGAAAGAGAAAAATATTCTATTCTATAGAACAGCGGCTCCCAAACTTTTGGAATGGTGTACCACCCCAACTATCTCCGTAATTTGGAGTAGGTGCCACCGTTTGCGTGTTTATTACAAGACTGTGCGGCTGTACCAACTGTCTGAGCTTTAATTAATGTTGCCACCCCTACAACCAATGATTGAATCTATTTTAATTTGGGTTGTACTGGGTCGTAATATATTTATTAGATTTTATGAGTCAATTTTTTTACAACTTTAATTTGTTTGTTTTGTTTGGATTTTCACGGCATACCATCGGGAATAGTTGCACGTCCCACAGTTTGGGAACCGCTCCTGTAGACTTTTTAATAGACCTTCACTATCTTGGGCGTATTGCAATAAGCCTGGAATTAACTAGACTGATTGAGCAAACAAAGGTGAATTTCCTTAATAGCCCAAGGCTGTATGTGTTCATTGCAATAAACCTAAAAGTTATCAAACTGATAAGCAAATATAATATTATTTTCCAATTAGCCTGGCTCTTTGTAAATTGACGCCACTTTTTGCAATAAGCCGGATTTTCCAATTCGCCTATAACATATATATTGTATATATGTTGTAATTATAAATAAAATACACTTTTATAATATATATATATAAAAATACACATATATTACGGAAGTCTTTAAATTTGGAAATTGCTATAATGCTCTGTGGGTGTGATGTTCCTTTTTCTTTAACAGTCTATATTATTTTGTTTATTTCTTTGGTAGAATGTGCAGCAATGTCTATTATCTCGTTTCAAATATCTTACAAGTTGTAAGTAAATATCACTTTTTTATTTACAGTAGCGAGAAAGTCTATGCTGTGCACCCTCCCCACCTTTTTTAAAAAACAAATTAGCCCTTTTGTAAAAAAAAAATCTATAAATTTGTTTGTGGATATAACTTAGAAAATTAATCACGCTTGAAAATTACTAAACTTATCTCCGTTAGTAGTGTACCCACCTACGGAACTAAGGGTCCCGGTCTCGATTCCTGGCATGGCCGAGAAATTTATCATTGTTGGAATGTGGGCTTACCCTTTCACAGTGATGAATTGACGGCCGGGGGATGGATTTTGAGTCTGTCCTAGATTTAAGATTAGAGTAATTAGTACAAAGGCTTATAACCTGAACAGGTAGTAATACACACAGCGCTAAAAGAGTTTGAAAAAATAATGGCACCGACAACCTAAAATTGCATCACGTAACATAATCTGAGAGCTACTACTGTATTAGCTGGTTCAGGTTACAGACATATCCAAATGGACACTAACAATATGTGCATTTTTGCACAGAATGTCTACATCAATATCCCACCTCCAAAATCATAGCACACAAATAGGCCTACATTTTCAATCACTCTTTTTTGTGTCCTTCCTCGCCAAATGTTTTTTCTAATGTATTTTCTCCCCTTTTTTCATACGTAACGAATTATTTCTATAACAACTATCAAAACATAGTTTGTAGGCCCCAAGTTCTATTCTAGTGTCCGGATGCCATTTATTAATTTAAATAATATGCATATGAGGCCATAAACATAATTAACAAATACTCATATTCGACATCATGTAGAGATAATGCTTTAAATACAACATCCTCCCCCCTTCCCCTACACTCTATTAGTTCACAATATAGGTATATAGCACACTTAGTGTAATTAATATTTATATTTTTACTAATTACACTAGTGTGTTAATGATGAGCAATGTCTAAAACAGAATAAATGTACCCAAATTCTTGTGGAGAGACAAAGGGAAACCATTTAGAAAGATGCACCCGTTGTTTACTCATTCCGAATTTAAACTCTGACCACCATTCATAGTTAAGATAAAATAAATGAGCTTAGTGTTTAAATCAAGTTAAGGTTAACTTTAAAAATAAAGATGGTTTAGTTCGGTCCCTGACTTACTTTTCATTCATAATAACCAGAAAGGACTGTCTACGTGCTAACCAACCCCCTCCCCCACCCTCACTACCCAACCCCAAAACTTCATCCCAAGACTTTCCAGTCACTCCACCGCTGACGAAGATGGATTTTTTGGTTCTCAACGGACCGGAACGGTAGCATCCACTTTCACCTTTCTTCAGCGGCCCAAACACTATTTTACAGATTCTCAACATTAGCTATGTTCAAACACCGTTAAGGAGGAACGCAATAAGCCACTGAGATTCATTAATCATTAAATAGTTATTAATAATGATGAATCTGCTAAGCAAATCAACGCATATTTTTATCAGATGTAATAGACTTTGATTAGTTTTTCTTTCCTTCTTTAGCGTGTTTGTTTATCTTATCGCAAAAAAAGTAATATACCATTTTGAAAGACCATTTATCTGTCCACAATGTAGTTTAATTAAAATTTGGAAATACCATTCACAAGATTTATTTATTTTGCTGATTCTTTTATTACGAAGAGATAAAAGAGGTACGTTGGCTAGGTAATGACCCCAAAAGAGGTACGCAATTGGAGGGAGTTTGAGAAAAACTGACTAATAGAAAGAACCCCAACACGGATTGGTGAAGTCCTCCACAAACTTTTATGTACCTGGAACCGAACTTGGACCCTAAAAGATGAACCTCTAGATAACCCCTTGACTACGGGCTACGTGTCCTGAGAGTTGTAAGGTCCGGTATGCACCCCTTAGTCGGACCCTAATAAGGAAGGTTCCTTCTCACGCATTGAAGGACCGACCTGTCGTCAAATGCAGCCAAGGCTTTCCCGTATCTCGTTTACATAACGAACCACACTAACTCAGCAACGAGCGAGATAGAGAACCAAAACCCAAGCCTCCCTTTCTGGAGCAACTTCAACCCCTTGCCCCTCCCTTACCAACCAACAACCCTTATATATACTCAGTTTACTCTCCAGAAAACTTGAAAAGCGGGGAGGAGGGGTGGAAACTTGACTCCGACAGAATCAACAGTTTGCCGAAGCAATCTCAAGAGGAAACGTCTACACTCTGTTTCCAAAATGAAGTCTTAGGTTTTTGAGATAGGCGGGAAGGTGGGGAGGGGGAGAAAACTGATATCTTTTGAAATACATATTGCGATTTCAGAAACAAATAAACAAACGAGAAGAAAAAGGGATTTTTTTTTTAAAGAAAAGACAACCTATTGTATTGTATTTGTTCGAATAAACAGGAAACAAAGCTGGTAGGGTGCGTATGAATGATTCTGAGTTGATAGTTTGGAATTTAACTCCAACCTGTTGCACTAAGGTTGATTTATAGTTTTTTACCCGTAGAGTGGGTTTGTGGGCCAGTGAGTCAGACAAACTCGTCTGGTCTGGTTTACCGATGACGGGGAGAAAGGTATTCTACTCCTTGCCGGCTGTGCTGAGGTTGGGTATTCATAAATGATTTCCCATATTCATGACACGCAAATTCGGGTACATTTCCTTTCAATTTCCCTTCCTCATTCCTTCCTCAATAGTATAGGAAACCAGGATGAATTGTAAGATGAAGTTTTACTTTCCTTAAGAATTAATGCCGGTGCTAATCCCCTTATATTGTCCTCGTTCATTTCCCCTTAGACCAGGACGTTATTTTTTTTTAACGTAGAATTATCACAAACTAGTTCTTAAGTTTAAAAGTTCATTATGTGTTCAATAAAAACAAATATGTTAATATTATGTCCCATAGCTTAGCCAGAGATCGAACTAGCGACACGTGGACTAAAAATCATATTTGTCTAGTCTGGTTTTCTGGTGTAAGGGTGTTAAGGTTCTAATCCCGGCTGGGCTTACAAAGGGTGTAATTTCGTAAATGTTTTCTCACTCCTCTACGTGAATGAAGATATACGAGTATATCCTTAAAATTCTACCTTGTTCAACCCTTTCCATCGGTGTAATAAATTAGGGTAGTCAGCAGTCCGACACCTTAAATTAGTAGGTATCGTGTCTTTCTACTGAAATTAGGTTCCTGGGTGCGATTCCTGGCATGGCCAAAAAATTTATCATTAGTGAAATGTGGGTTTCTCCTTTCACAGTGATGAATCAACAGCCGGAGGGAGAGGCTTGGATGTTGTCTCTGTTCTAGATTTAATTTAGTTTATAGGTCGTGTGCTGATATAATCAGTCTGTTCAAAAAGTGCACGTTTAATACCGTCTTGTATCTAATTGTAAATCTGAATACATGTAATGTAATGCAGAGGTCAATCTCAGTTGCGAAAAGTGGCCGGCAATCATGTTTTGTTAACAACACTATACACTCCGTTTACCCTAAAAGATAGCAAGCCTGCCTTGATGGGTTACACTATGATGCAGTTTATAAGATAGGCTCATGTGATCGTTCAAGATAAGATTGATACCTTTCAGGGTATACAGAGTGCAAGTAAAATTTCTTACCTCAAATGTTGGACTAGCTTACTCCTTATGTGTATTCATGAGACACAAATTCTTCACATTAAGATATATATATATATATATATACGGACTTTAGTTAGTTACCGAACGACTATATAAAAATAGAGATTTGAGTGTAAAAATAATTTTAAAATATTTCTTGTACTAAAAACATTAAAAATAACTATATATATATATATATAGTTATTTTTAATTTTAAAATATTTCTTGTACTAAAAACATTAAAAATAACTATATATATATATAACTATATATAATAACTATATATATATCTATATATAATAACTATATATATATATATATATAGTTATTTTTAATGTTTTTAGTACAAGAAATATTTTATATATATTTTATATATATATATATCTATATATAATAACTATATATATATTTATATATATAGTTATTTTTAATGTTTTTAGTACAAGAATTATTTTAAAATTATTTTTACACTCAAATCTCTATTTTTATGTAGTCGTTCGGTAACTAACTAAAGTCCGTGAATCAAACCGGCTTACATCTCTTAAATATACATTCAATTGAACTGAAATAAATTTGTGTTTCTCACCCTCTGTTATGCGTCCATACAGGTTTATACTGCACAGCAGGGATGTACAACCCTCTAAAGTGGCGGAAGATTAATTTTTTTTTAGTCCCCATATACCAAGGGGAGCTGAAATATACTTATTTGGAATCGTTATAATTATTAGTTATACTTTTCAATATTCATGAAGGCTGAATTGTTAGTTTAAAACAAAATCCTGAATCCGATCTTCTACAGTAACAGACATGCAATAAATATACTGAATTGTTGCAAATACTTGTTGGCACTTTCTATTCGTCTTTCTGTACTCTATTTTCGGAATTATTATCCGTTTAGACTGAGAGCGCATCGGCACAGCCTTTTTTTTAAAGCACAGAATTGTACCTATTACCTGTTCAGGTTATAAACATATGTATTAACTACGCTAACGTGCTATGGATGAGGAAGGTTGAATTTAGAGGAAGTGTGCCCGCATTAGTGTGGGTAAATAATAGAAAACCATTTGGGGAAAACCACCTTCAGTACACCCGAATGGGATTCGAACCTCGATCTCCCTGTCATCGGTAGGTCAGTCTATTGTGAGAATGACAGCTTGGACCATGCAGCCACCGAAGCGGTTTATGGCTTATTAGTTCGAGAAGTTGCTGACTCTATGTCTAGAAAGCTATATGTTATATTCCAGCCTGCAATTAATGGAGCTTGGAACATGTGTGTAATCGTCCTAAAAGTCAAAAGATACTAACATTAACGATTACGGTTGAGTGATATAAATGTGTAGTTTAAGTTTAAATTATTTTGTAAATATGTGTACGCATATAGTTTGTAAATACATGAAGAATGCAGAGTTTTAGAGCAAATGTTCCCACGTTCGAGTGAAAGGGTAGCGGGAAACAATTCAGGAAAAACTATACTTAATACACTCTGTAGAGATATGAATCCTGACCTCCCTATCACCCGTAAATCAAACTTGAGGATCTTGATGTTTAGTCCACTTGGCGAATATGAATATAAATATAAATGATTGTATTATTTTCATTACAAAAGTGTGTCTAGACCGCTTGGACTTGGACTTTGGACTTCCGCTATCCCCCTTCTATGGAATATTTACTATGGAGAACAGATCTTGAACAAAAATAATAAGACGTGTGTGTGAGAGAGAGTGTGTATGTGTGTGTATGTATCAACTCAGTCCTGGCTCCTAGATATGTATTAAAATGGATAGCAGGACGAACCAGTATACAAATATTAAATTTGTTTGCAAGTACGGCCCAGATTCGAATCAGGCTCCCTCACGAACCACATGACTACAAGGAACGAGCCAAAGGATTCACGTTCACATTCATACATCTATATCTATCTATATACACATCTATGTATATATATATCTAGGATATATATAGGTAGGCTTATAGATGTATGTATATATCTATATATACATAATATATAGAGAAATATCTTACTAATATTATAAATGCGAAAGTTTGTGTGTTTGGATGTTTGTTGCTCAATCACGTCAAAACTACTGAACAGATTCGAATGAAACTTTGTAGGTAGGTAGAGTATGTCCTGTAATAACACATAGGACTATTCCCAACCTTTGATTTTACATTAATTTTACAATATTAATGTTTAAATATTTTGCAGGTTAGATGGTGCTGCCAGTCATTTGCTATTTTTATGATAAAAGTTCAATAGTTTTTGATAGAGTATGCCTTGGAACAACATTATATTAATTGTTATACTATTGTTTAAACTTTTCGTATATAAGAGGTAAGTGATATATTAAAAATGCGAAAGTTTGTGTGTTTGGATGTTTGTTGCTCAATCACGTCAAAACTACTGAACAGATTCGAATGAAACTTTGTAGGTAGGTAGGTAGGTAGAGTATGTCCTGGAATAACATATAGGACTATTCCCAACCTTTGATTTTACATTAATTTTACAATATTAATGTTTAAACTTTTCGTATATAAGAGATATATTGTGATTTTAATTTTACGAGTAAATATGAATGTGATTATATTATTATTATTAGAACCGCGTCTTACTACCCGTTCAGGTTATATTATATATGCGAAAGTTTGTGTGTTTGTATGTTTGTTACTCAATCACGCCAAAACTGCTGAACGAATTCGAATGAAACTTGGTACGTAGATAGAATATGTCCTGGAATAGCATATAGGACTATTCCCAACCTTTAATTTTACATTAATTTTACAATACTAATGTTTAAACTTTTCGTCGGGCGAAGCCACGACGGGTAACAGCTAGTAGAGAAATAAATATAAAGATAAGTGTATAGATATATATAAAGAGAGATATATAGATAGATACATATATAGATAGACGGATTGATAGATAGAGATACATAGATAGATGGATAGATAGGAATAGATATATGAATGTGAACGTGATTACTTTGGATCGTGCCTTATAGTCAGGTGGTTCGTGAGGTCAAACCCAAGTCTAGGGAGCCTGATTCTAATCTAGGCCGTGCCTACAAACATATTTAATATCTGTATACTGGTTCGTCCTGCTATCCATATAATACATACCTAGGAGCTAGGACTGAGTTGATAGAACTGCATTTACCTAGGTAGATTAGTATTTAAGTCATTAGTTGATAATAAGTTTAGAAAGTGCACGTTAAATAACCCAGTTAAATACACACACACTGTTAGCCACATGATCTAAGGCGTTAGAATCTATTTGCACAAAGACAGGTAGGTCGGGGTTCTAATTCCGGCTGGATGCAATTGGGGTTGGTTATTTATATCCATCCCATCTATATACTAATGCGGGTATGCTCCTTAAAACCATTTAAGGCATCCCTAATCCATAGCCGTTAATGAATTGTCTGTTTAAACTTACGAATTAGAAAAATAATATTTGTGTTCCCTCTTCCCCCCTTGGTCGGACGTTACTCTAAGGCCACAGGTTGCCAACCCCTTGTCCCAGAGCAATCGACAAGTTGTGGGTTTGGTAGCTAAAAGTTTCCGAGGTGCGCCTTTCGCTCAAGGCAACTTCTTTTTCGGATAGCAAAGGGGGAAGCTAAAAGTTGGAGAAGAAGGAGCAAGATAAGAGAGAGACAAGGAACTTATTCCCTCCCCTTCTTCTTTCTCTCCACCCCCATATCCCCATCAGGCAAAAAGAAAAGAAAAAAATGCGAACGTGGCGTAGAAAATTTGATGAAGAAATGGGAAGAATCCTTAAACCATTGGGCCCAGGGCTACTGAAACGGCAAACTCAAGAAAAAGTAAAGCTGAAATAAAAGAGGGATTTATATATGAAATAAATGTACGGATTGAAAATGCGACTGCGGAGAATATTCAAACTATTAAAAGTGTGGGAAGCCTGTGCCAAATTAGGTCTCTACTGAACAGCAATAAAAAAAATACTATTCCAAGAATCTCGTATTTGACGGGAAATATCCTCACACTGCTGTATTTCTTGTGGAAATTGGCAGCTCTGAAGCCCCCTAGAACAATCCTAATTTATCTTAAAACATTATTTTAACACCCTATAAAAAAGTTGGCTACCTATTTAAGAAAAGCTAGTACGTTTTTTTACCACATATCGACGTCATTTCACGTAAAAAGTTTTCAAATGTATATGGAAACATCACGTACAATTTGTCAATGGCTGAAATTGGGCTTGGGCAGATAAATATCAACTATATCCAAGGTTTGAACTTATTATTAATTAATAGTGACATTTTCATGAGATAGCCATGCTAGAATTGTTGCATGGAATATAGATTTGTATCCGATTTGTCACTGCTAGGGAGTTCCATCATTACATAGGCCCTGTTTATATTTAAATAATCAAAGAGCATTATTATACACCCTATTTTTAAGTTTAGCTTGTGTGGCGGTATTCCTTAAGGCATCAAACTGTTTAAAAACTCTACTGGATAGTTTCCTTTTTCTCTCATCCCTACAGTCTAGTGAGTTCACACCAATGTAACAACGGACTTCTCCTTATAAAATACTAAATACATCGTCATTTATTTGTGCAACTTAATCATTTAGTAGATACAGAATGGCATGGCCATTAGAAACATCAGTTGGTCTCGCTCTATTTTCAAATGCTTCATGATCTACCGAGCCGTGTGTCAACATTTCCTCAGGTCTTCTATGATATTTTCTTCCAAGCTGTATTTTTTCACTTTTCCACTATCCAATCGAATTATCCAATAACAGAATTACTGTGGATTTCCCGTACGTTTTTGTTTAACTTGAGGATTTTAAACTCCTTCCAGAGCTGAAAGTATTTAGTGCTTGTCTGGACGATTGACATCCTTCGAGCATTGGTAAACATTAGTTGAGGTCATCACACCGTAACAGTAAAACTTTATTTCCAAATGGTAAATGACTATTCATTATAGCCTATTCAGCAACATATATAAAGGCGCTAATGACCTATTTGTGTCGACGCGCTTCTAAACACTAATAATAATAATAATAATAGTGCAACAAATAATTGACTGCATCTAATGTATGGCTAGTAAAATGGTTGGTTGACTCACATATTAACAGTTTGGCCTTGGATTATGGTTGCATCATTTATTGTCTTCCTCTTGCAAATTTATATTCTGCGTTCAACGTCAAATACATGCTGCTGCAAAATTTTCTTCCATGTTTGTGTCAGATATATCTTGGGTGATTTCCAGAAGGTAATGGGTTGGTTCCCTCTAGTTAAACTCCTCACGCTTTCTGCCTCGTATGATCAATATGTTTTGTACATCTTGGGGAGCTGAATTTTCACAATCAAAACTTCAGAGTGAATGATTATCTTGTTTCCTGGCAAAGTCCTCTGTGAAGATATCAAAGAAAGTTTCTCACAGCTTCTAAGGCTCAGCCAATGAACCAAATACACAAATAAAGGCAAATATCTCCCTGAGAGGATATAAATTTTAATTAAAAGAGCTTATTTCTGTCAATGTATCCTCCCACACGCTTTCATTTTTAATATGTGTTTTATTTAGAATAGTCATTGATTTGTCTGGATACATATTTATGCAAGTGTAATCTCAAATTAAATAATGATGTTGAACGTTAACTGTGTAATTTATATTTGCCAAAGATACATCTTTTATATTTACAAATATTGACACGAAACAACAAACAAACTATATAACAGGTCACTGTTTTATAATCAGCCATTTCTCTGTGGATTGGACATTGGAATTTCTATTCTAGTTTTCCCCTACATTTGAAGTGCAAATATAGTAGGATTTGGCTAGTTCGACATTAACTATTTCAAAAAATTATATAACTTGAACCCGCCATGATTCCCCATGAAATTTATATTTAAATCAATGGTAAAAAATGGCATTTAATTCGAGTTTTAGAAGAAAATATTTGGATCATTTGAAACCTATATATACATTTTTAATTTTTTCAAGTTTGTACTCATTTGAAACCTAACTTAACCACCCCATATGCCTAGAATGTAAAATAAAACTTGAGTTAGCCTATCGACAAAATAGTAAATTAGAAATTAGGGAATTATGCAATGGAGGAGAGCGAATTTCTTAATTTAGGGGATGTATTTGCTAGACTTTCTTCAATTCTAATTTAAGTCTACAATATTTGTATGCTATTTTTTTCAAGTCTTTCTATTTTATTTTATTTTTTGTTTAGTATGTATAAATGTATTGTGTATGTTTGTTTTATATAGCACATATAAATTGTGTGTGATTATATGTAACATATTTTGATGTTATTGATTTTTTGTGTAACAGCTGCCTATATATTCATAAAAATTGTTATTTCGATTTTTTTTTATCCCTTGGACTTCGAATTTAAAAAGTTCTACTGTACCATGTCGACTGATCAAAATGATTAAATAAATCACGCTTTCATAATATTAATTTTTATCAGTTTTCAAGTTTGAAAGTCTTGCACACCTATTAAGTGGTTCTTCTACAATTTCCCCAAATTTCATATTTCTAGATCAATGAAAAGTACTAATAACGTTCTGTACAAATATACAAATATACAGACACCATTACACTTTTATTAATTTAGATGTTAATTCCTTACGCCTACATTTTTTACATAAGACATATTATATAAAATAAAAATTATTATTATTAGCACCGCGTCTTACTACCCGTTCGGGTTATACGCACTTACGCTAATGTGTAATGGTAGGGTGATTGCGAGATGAAATGGAGGACCTACAGTTTAACGTGGAATCCGAACCACGGTGGAGGTCTGGCATTCCTCACATTCAATAGTTGTGATTAATACACGTCTTGTCAGAGGTGAAGGAAGGGTTCGGCAATCAGATAAATCTGTGCCGGGACCGAGGTTTGAACCCCGGACCCTGAGCACAGAAGTCTAACACCTTACCTCTAGACCACCAGGTCACCTATAAAATAAAAAGTTATTTCTTAAATAGCGTGGGATTTCTGGACCTTTGCATCTCGTTTTAGCACTCCGCTAAGTGGTCCCCTTAAGAGCCCATCGAACGCCCAAAAAAATCATATACAAGATTACATTTGAACCAGAAAAATATTTGTTTCATAGATTTGAAGGATACTGGGGGAAAAGGATGAAAGTCACTTAACACACACTTTTCAGGACGAAAACTATTATATCTCAATTCCCATAAGGTGCAACTACTTTTCTTTTAACCATAGCACAGATTTATCTGATTGCCAAACCCTTCCTTCACCTCTGACAAGACGTGTAGTAATCACAACTTGTGAATGTGTGGAAATGCCAGGCCTCCACCGTGGTTTGGATCCCACGTTAAAATGTAGGTCCACCATTTCATCTCATAGGCACCCTACCATTACACATTAGCGTAAGAAAAGTATCATGATTATCTAACAGATGACAGCACTAGCTCTATTTAAGATAAATTGAAACTTCTCCTATTTTCCCTTGTACCATTCGTATATCGTAACAACAGGGAGATTCGGATCATTTTATTAAATTTGTTCATTTTTAAATTATTATTTTTCAATTTTGTTGTATTTTTTTAAAATGTAGTAAAACAGTTTCTCTGGTCTCGATTCTACTGGGTTTTTTAAGGTGGGATGGAAGGGGACGCGGGAAAAGGTATGTTTTTGTAGTTTTTATAGCAAAACTTTTTTTTTGCTAATACAAATATAATATTGCTCCAGTACAAACAAAGAGTTTAATTTTTTTCACATGTTGATATCAACAGTTTCTGAATATCCACTATGAGCATAGCGCTATTAGATGATAAACTTTTTAAATGAAAATAAAAAGTTGTCATTAAATTCCATTACACACTTGGCAGATAATAAAGAAATTTTGAGGTCACCATCTGAAAAAAATTTAATTATATATTTATACTTGAGCAATATTTGATTTGTTTTCACCAAAAAAAGTTTTGCCATAAAAACTGCAAAAACATTGGCTTTTTCTCACCCCCCCCCCCACCCTTTCTATCTCACCTTAAGTGACATAAAAAAAACCGCACCATGATACGATGCGTGGCTCGACCTCGACCTATATTGTCTATACTCTGATTTTGGTTGAAAGAACAGTAGAGAAAATTCAAATATATTTCTTTGCGGCCAACATTGATAACATTTTACTTTATTATTGGTTTATTTTATAGGTATTGATAATATCTATCAAAGGTGACATCTGCAGTTGACATGAATTTATATATGAATGTATTAAAATTGTTGTACTTAAGTAACTAACTTCTACTGTTCTTCCTACCAAAATTATGCTAGCAAAGCTAGGTGTTAACCGTGGGATAAGAAGGCGTCCAGTTAAAGTGCCTTTGAAAATTGTCTGGATTTCCAGGAAGCTTGACGTGTTTCCTTCTATAATATATAATGATAGATAGAGCCGTTCCGGTGACTTGGGACCAGATACATAGCCAGACTGAGTACTCCTCAAGTGTGTCTCGAAACCAAATACAAGACGACACTTACCTAAACTTGAATGGAATTGGCCAGTTTCACATGCGATCTTCAGTTGTCACGTTTTATTACTTATAAAACAAAACTAATACAAAAACCAACTGTTATTGGCCGACAAAATTTGTATTTTTTCAAAGGCTTTTCATATGAAAATAGGACTATACCACACTTCAATCATGACAGTACACTTTATGTCGAGTCCATGTTAGAGAGAGAGAGAGAGAGCAAAAAAAGTCCCTAGCCTTCCCTGACCATTGCAATTTAACCTAGTCTGCAACATAATCATTCCATTAAAATCTAGCTCTTCACAATACACGTTATATTTTACAAATAAAATGAAGCACAATGTTATTCGTATCAATATTGTCTGTCACATCAAAATAATAAAGTCTAAATTATAAATAGGAATAATAATTTTATTGTGTTGATGAGTTATTCTGAATTATGACTATGCAGCAAAAGATGAACATCATTTTCACACTTTTTTATGTTATTAAAAGTTAATTTAAGTAAATCACATAAGTGCATTATATTAATGTCTATAAAATGACGTTGAAATCTGTTATTTTTTATATAAAACTGGATTTTCATTGGTTTTACAAATTAAGGAGTTTTTTATGGTAATTTAAAATAATTGTGTAGCAAATTTTTAACATAAGTTTTGTAAATTTAACCTATAAAAAGTGGCTCCCTGGCCCTTAAAACAGCATTTTATTTGTTATTTGTTACAAGGACGTACAACTTTACAAATTCTATATTTACAAAACTATACTTTTGTATTTAACTTCATAAAACCAATTTATGTACAACACCAATTAAAAAAATGCTATTTTATTTGGAGAATTTAACGTTAAAATTTTAAACCTAATATTACAGTAATACAAGACTTATAAATTAACTTAACTTGCAAAATCATACACCAATATTAATAATATATATCTTAAACCCTATCTAGGACCAGTTTGGAGTTATCTAGACATAGACATAGACCCTCTTATTCACTTAGTGACGCAGACGCGACATATTGTATTTCTGTAGGGAGATATCGGTATAATACAATATTGTACATTTAATTCCGCACTTAAATATCAAACTTATGACATTAACGGCGTTGCCTACTTGAAGATTAAGAAGCTATTTTGCGAAGCGGATTGCATCTTAACTTGAAGCACCTAAGCGCTATCACACTTAGACACCAATGTACGAAATAGAAAGAGAGGGAACAAAATGATTAGTTCACCATTCGATAACTATTGTTTATCTGCTTATAACAATTCCCCTCTTCCTCTGACGAGTATACACACTCACTACACGATTTTCTCCCTAAAAATATTGACCTGCTTTATCAAAATAAGCATTTCCTTGTACTATTTTAGATGGACATATGCTTCCAATAAGTTTTTTAATCTACATCCTGGTAAGACGACTCCTACAGACCATTTTCTTGACCAAGTTAAATAACCCAAGTTGTATGATGTGTACAAAATTATTATTATTTAGCACCGCGCCTTACTACCCGTTCGGGTTGAACGCTTAAGTACTAATTACGCTATTGATTAGGAATTGAGAAGGTTGAATATAGAGGAAGTGAACCCGCATTTGCGTGGAAGAAGAGTGGAAAACCATTTAGGAACCACCACCAACACCACCCCCCAGTTCACCCGACCGAGATTCGAACCTCGATTTACCCGTCCTCGGCAGTCGAGCTCAACAAGACTAACACGTTAGCCAACTACGCCACTGAGGCGGGTGATGTGTACAAAAAAAGTTAACATAAAACCTACTTCAACATAAAAATAATAGTGTTGTGACACTGTAAGACCATTTTTAGAATTATTTAGGAAGGTATGGTTTTTGTTTCAACGTAATATCTTTAAAACTCGCTGAATAAAACGTAAATTCATTTGAAATTGGAAATCCTATCATGACCGGCCATGACATCAGAGGTGGGCAACGTCCTTAATATAATTGGGAAAGGATAACTATAACTTAATTTTAAAATATAAAGTATTTCCTATGCAAGTGCGTAGCCATTGTGTCAGAACTTATAACACGTTTCACATAAAAAGGTGTAACAATATTAACATTTTCAAACGTGAGAAGAATATTCTAATTCCATTCATCTGACAATTTGATTTAATGTTGGTGTGGGACTAGATGTCTTGAAGATTAATTTAAGCCAATCGCATTATAAAGGACATAAATGTATATAAATATCAGTGTTTAATAATGATATTTGAGTATGTTGATGGCTTAAAGCACATATATTGTATGTCCACTTTTTAACATCCTGAGATGAAAGAGAAAGAAGATTTTATTTTTCTTGCCCATATTAAAAACTAAAGCTACACCATTATGTAAATTATTTATAGCAAGATTAACTAATAAAGTTTAATTTTGGTGAGTAATTTTAGTTGTACCGTTTGAACAATGTTGATAGGAAATATTTATTTCATGTGTTGCATGGGCATACAATATCTGTGCATCAGAAGTTGATGAAATTATGGACATAGGAATATTGTGTGCTAGAATAATGATCTAGATGTGTATTAAATTAATGGCTGCATGATAAATTTATTAAAAAATAATTAAATGTTTATATTTTAACAAATATTTTAATTTTATTCACACAAATTACACACAAAGAAAATGTATTATCTTATTGAAATTATGTTGGAGATTCACAATTTCTGAATTTAATTATCTTCCACATAACTATTATCTACACAAATGACACATTATCAAAATGTATTGCCTCATCGAAATGACATTCACAGCTTCTGAACTTAGTCATCTTCCACATTACTTTCTTCTTGATATGATACTACATCACGTACATCTTTTTTTACAGGGAATCTCTTCCACAAATGAAGAATAGTCTTCTGGTATACACCAGTTGTAAGCAAATGGAGTAAATTATTCTTCTTGGCTAATTACACTGGTAGTCTGGCATTGTACTTATCAGAAAGCTCAATAGCATCCCAAGAGAATTTTAGGATTCCTTCGTTTTCCCGTTATGTCTAAGATCATAAATTCGCTATCACTTAATTCATACTTGTATTGGATTTTGTATGGTTGATCTTTTTAAAATCTTATCCACTTAATTTTCAGCCAAAGAACTTGGCTGCCATTATTACTCATTTTGATGTTCGCTAATATTTCTTTAGCTAACGATTGAAGATCATAGATTTCTCTAAACTTAAGCATATTAACTTTGTAAGGACGAGGTTTTTCCCTTGCCATCTCAATAAGGAAATACCACTCACGAGGTTTGTACACTTGTCTGTGATGCCGAGCCCTTTCAATTGTGGCATGCATAGAGTCTGTTTCAAGATAATAATGACCAGACTCCATGTACTTCATATCAATCACCGTGATATTCTCCATTTTATTCATTGCATATAACATTACTGTAGCGATATATTGGTTTTGGTTTTGACCACCTGCTGTGTCAGCATAGGTTTCAATGTGTGACACTGTTTCAGGCAGTTGTTTCAGATATATTAAAATGGACAAACCTATTTCCGACGCACCTTTCATCCCATTAGTCTCGTCCCAAAGAAAATAGTGACCGTTCTTGTCGGAATCAAAAATTGTGAAATTGTGACTATTGTAAACATTCAGTTTACGTCTGTAAAATATTTGTGAATCACCAGCAAACGGTACAGAAAGTATTCCCTGTAAATCAAAATTCCCACCCAAACTAATAATAATTGAATAAGACGTTGTGCTTTGGTAGATTTGTCTTTTATGTTGTTAAATAATCATTACTAGAATATTTTTATATATTGACATACATTACTTTGTTTGACGATAGAAACAGCACAGACATTGCATGTCCGGACATACAATACTTTTTCTGACAAAAGAAACCGCACAGACATTGTATGTCCGGACAAGCAATATCTGTCCTATTTGATTATACAAAAATGAAAGAGGGCCACTGATTACATCAGCACAATCATTGCATGTCCAATCAAAGCCGTACATATTATATCTGTGTCCAAATAAAGTTGATATCATTGTGGTTTTAATTTTAACCACAGTGACATACAATAAGTGTGCACATTGATGTCGAGTAAGAGTGGATATACAATTTTTTTTTTTTTAAATATTATTTATTATTTTGGACACACAATGTTTATCCAGGAGCAAAATAATGCTTCCATCTTTCCTGTCATGGTAAAATCTCATTTTTGGCCAGAAGTAGACATACAATATCCGTGCTTTAAGCCATCGATGTGTTATTAATTCCTTAGATTAAACATAGTCTAAAATATAAATTAGGTTTATTTATTCTATCTTATTATTATTATTGCTAATATTATTAGCACCATGTCTTACTAACCGTTCGGGTTGTACGCACTTACATTAATGTGCAATGGTAGGTTGATTGTGAGATTAAATGGAGGACCTACAGTTTAACGTGGAATCCAAACCACGGTGGAGGACTAGGATTCCACACTTTCACAAGTTGTGATTAATACACGTCTTGTCAGAGGTGAAGGAAGGGTTCGGCAATCAGATAAATCTGTGCTGGGACCGAGGTTTGAACCCCGGACCCTCAGCACAGAAGTCAGACACCTTACCCCTAACCCTCCAGGTCACCCTATTCTATCTTCATCTTGTTATAAATCTGTTCTAATTTTTAATTTATTTTAGTCGGACTGCACCTTACTAGCCGTCTGGAATACCCACATATTTATACTAATGGGATAGAAAATAGAGAGTTATAAATTAAAATAAATGTATTTGAATTTGCGTGGAGGGATGGGGGGGAAACCATTAAAGGGAAAAAATATAAGCTATGGGGCTTAACTTAATCATTACATTAGTGTAAATACGTGGATATACCAGCTGGGTAGTAAGACGCAAATCACGGAAGAATTTTGTGCAAAGCTTGGAGTACAAAAATATGTTTTATTTTTCATGCATACAATCATGATTTTTCAGGTGAATTTGACCTAAAATTATTACTTCACTCCCATCTAATTTAAATCGTTTAAGCTATGTTGACTTTTTGAGTCAAAGAGGATCTTTTATTTAGCACCACGTCTTACTACCCGTTCGGGTTATGCGGCTATGTACCGATTGCAGTAATGTGTTAGGGATTGTCAATGTTAAATTTAGAGAAGGTGTATCCGCATTTGCGTGAAGGGAGAGTGGAAAAACCATTTAGGAAAAACCACCCTCAGTGCACCCGACCAGGATCGAAATCCGATCTCCTCGTCTTTGGCAGTCTAGTATATTGTTATAGTAGCGCCTTAGACCATGTGGCCATCAAAGCGGGTTTATATCTTAATTTGTATGTGTGTGAGTTCATCTTCATCAAACATTGAGACAGGCCCTATAAATGAACTTTTCGTACTTTATCAATACACATTTTGAATAAAAACGGCAGAGCAATTTTTACTTTAGATCATGAGTCCATATACACAGGCAGGCCAAAATATACTATTTCGCAGTATTTGGAAAACAAGTAAAAGTTTGATCCGATTAAAATGTCGTCTTATTTTATTTGGTTGGCCTACTATACAAGTTTTTATCCACGCTTTGTCAGGAGAAAATATAAATCCTGAGAGTAAACGGAATCAAGACGATTTCTTCCGACAATATCCGGTTGACCTAAAACCGACCTACTTTTGTGAGTTGTATAGGGTGAGTTTTTGAGAAGACTTTGAAAAAGTTGTGATGGGCTCCATCAGATGATGGGAATTGTCACTAATATGGAATGGATCTCTCCAACGACAGGAAATTGTCTATGTCACGGACATAAAAGATCCAGTAACTGAGGAAACCCTTCCAATACTCGGAATATTGGAACACAAACAGAAAGTTGGGAAACATAATAATAAATGACTTTACGAAGCAGGACTTCCCTTAAAATACGTTTCATTCCCCTAAATTTTAATTTCAAAATAATTTAACTGTAGGCCTACGATAAAAATGGAACAAGTGAAAAGAAGGCAATCTCTTATCTTGCATGTCGAATTTATTTTATTAATTTTTTTAGTTAAAAAAAAACTACTTCGGTGGCCGCGTGGTGTAGGGCAATAAATTAGACTGCCGATGACGGAAAGGTCGTGATTCAAATCCCGGTAGAGTGTTAGCTAGTGAGGGCTTTTTTCTAAATGCCTTTCCCCTCTCCCTTCACGCAAATGAGGATATACTTCCTCTAAATCCTACCTTCCCCATCCCCAACCCAATAGCGTTATTAGTACATATGCGTATAACCTGAACAGGCAGAAAGATAAAACAAAAATATATTACAAAGTTTTTGATAGTATGGTTCGTTAGGTTTCCATCTACCTTTATGATTGGTCGCCTGCACGCCGTCCTGTAATCCAGTGTCCGCCGCGACCGACTGGCCGCTGAGGTCAAGTGCGCGCGTCGTCAGTGCATTCTCACTGGTCGCGGGCGGCGGCTTTTAACTTTACCCTCTCGTGAATTGAGTGTGAATTCTTTTTTTTTTTACCACCACGTCTTATTACCCGTTCGGGCTGTACGCATATGTACTAATTACGCTAATGGTTTTAGAGATTAGGAAGATTATATTCAGAGGAAGTGTACCCGCATTTGCGTGAAAAACAATTTTTTTTTTTTTAAACCACCCTCAGAAAACCCGACCGAGATTCAAAACCCAATCTCCCCGTCATCGGCAGTCTAGTCTACTCAGAGAGTAGCGCGTTAGACTACGCGGTCACCGAAGCGGGTTGTGAATTCTTGAAGATAAAGGTTGCTAACACGTTTTTAAAATAATATGGTCTCTTGTGAGCTAAGCGCAAGTTTGGGTTGAAATATTTATCTATGTTTTCCCATCAACAATTCACACAAAATAATTGCAAACTATAATTTACACGGATACATAATTATGAACATTTAAAATAATTTTCGTCATTTAGTTTGATAGTCATGCCTTTGTTTTGGAATGCTATAATGTCAAAGTAAAACAACATAGCAATAAGGATTCTTTTTAGAATTAATTTATTCCTTCCCTTAACATATTTTGTAAGTTTTATCAATTTTTCTGTGAACCAGTGGGTCTGTAACGGGGTCAAACTCGGCCTCTTGAGGACAAATGAGGAAATACTTCAATGAAAAGTAGCGGCATCCGGGCTATAAATCTAAAATTAACGGCCTGAAGCTTTGTGCTGACCACATGACACCCTCTATTCGCAAAAGTTGGCACTATCTTAGCCAACATACGGGGGCCGCTCATTTGGTATGGTTCGATTGCGGGTTGACGTTGGGGAGTTTTTTTTTTTCTTTCTTAGTATGAACAGTTTAGGTACAGATACGTATTTAAATTTTGTGTTTTTAGATGTTCCGATCACTGTGTGCACAATTGTACACAACTCTCTAACACCGTCTCCTAGCAATAATGTTTGACTATTTTTCATCTTTTAAGTAATTTTGTACAAGTTTGTAGACATAAGAATAGTAGAAGTGGATAGTGCTGCGATCTAGCCATTGTTATTGGAACTATTAGAATTATATTTCAAGAAAGTAAGTTTTGACAAAGAAAATTCATGATTGAAAGGGTTAAATGTTTAATTTACCTCTACTATCCTTAAAGATCATTTTTTAAATAACCTTGAGTACTAAAATCAAACCCGGGTTTTTTTGGAACACTAATGTGTTATAACTGAGCTATCCGGTTCGCCTTGAATCTAGTATTATTCTTCACTTATTGAAAACCTCGGGGATAGTACACAAAGAGCAAGGGATTCTTGACACTTTTTATTTTAGCCTACATAATAATTATACATAATATTTTAACTATAAATAAGACAACAATATCGATCGCTTTGTAATAATAAATTATAATTATTATGATGTTGTACATCCATGGTCTCATACTAATTCATCCATAGGGTGAAGATGGATTTGTCTTAGAGGCGTAGATTTTTCAATATTTTGGAGTGCGGAAGGGCTGGAGGCTATAATGGCTGTTTTATTCAAAATGCAGCATAATGGACCTACTTCTGTATTGATACAATATTCTAGGGAAGAAAATATTGATAAATAAACACTGTACGTATTAACAAACAATAAGCTTATTGTCAATAAATAACATGACATATTATACCTATTAAATTCAAATTAACTATTTCAGTACATTTTATTGTTTAAGAAAGCTATAACGTTATATGTGTCCAATTAGATCCAAGGAATTCAAATGTAAGTTTTCTACAATACTACCAATGAACGCTACTTACTAGAACTTTGAAGAAAGGTCGAATGTCGTACGGAATTCTATTTCAATAGCTTCTTCAATCTTTTGTTTCACTACACTTTACAACACGTGGACACTTTAATGACAAATGCATCTTTGGTATAATATTTTGTAACACAATCTCTACAAACAAACACAATAATTCCACCACTTCCTTAAGCTCAGTCCAGGTCCTATTATGTGTTCCAAACAAGAATCAGTTGTAATTACAAAATGTAAATAACGCCTTCGTATCGCAACCTGTGCTGCTATCTACCGGCACTACGCAAGAATCTCTTCATTGTTGACGCTGAATAATTTTTATTGGGGAGTCACACATACCAGACACCACTGCCACAGTTTGTAAAACATAGAGAGAGAGAGAGATAAACACGCAGCTCGTAACATTATGAAGTGAAGCTCAAGAAGTTTTTACGTCGTAAATGCAGAATAACAAGTAAATCCCGGCTTTATTGTTAGAGTTTAAAGGCCCGGCGACACAGTGAGGTCATTAGGGCGCCCGGTTTTATTGCCCCTACAGTCTGGTTAAGACCAATTGTGCGCTTCTCAGAGGTTACTTGTTTTAATTTATTTTTAATATATTTTAATATTAACTTAGAATCAATATTTGACTACATGTTCTATTTTAACCATTTTTTCGACTTTTATATTTCGTGGATGGTAATTTTATCTTCCACATGAGCTAGGTGGGGTGTTATTGTTAGATTATATGATACCAAGGGCGTAGAAAGAGGGGGTGTTTGGGAGATCCAGAAAGCCCCTCCCTTAAATTTGATGGACCCCCCTAAAGATTTCATATACGTAAAACAACTTTTATTGTTTTAAGTTAAAGTTAAATTTTCTAGTGGATATCCCCCTCCCCCTAGAAAAATGAGTTTTCTACACCCTTGTATGATACTACACAAGCTAATTTGTTTTAAAAAAATTTTAAATGATAAATCATTGAAAATATTTCAAAGTTTGACTTCGATTTTGGTTGTTCTATTTCATCTTTCAAGCCATGTATACCAAAAACAGTGGCCTTAGTATAGTATGTACGGTACCCGATCTATTTGCTGAGTGTAATCACAAACGGGGAAACATGCCATCCAGGACGTTAACAAAAGGTCCGCCATGTTGTGACACATGTGCAAGTTAATGTATCACGTGGGAGAGTTCAATAACAACAACACGTGTTCACATTGTTCGTCGCCGTTGCTTGATGTGACGTGCAAGGGGTACAATACAGCACGCCAAACACCTCACTTCCCAACAATAGGTTATTAGTACAGAACCGGATAGTGATTGGAACGTGTTGAAATGGTAAATTATAATATACGCACACGATCAGGATTATTTACAAGCTCACAGGACTTAGCTCTGAATAGAGGGGGTCTGGTTTCAATTCTGACTTGCGATGATGTAGTATTTTTGTTTGTTTTTTAACATTTTGGAAATGTATCCCATCTAGGATATTTTTCTAATTTAACCTTCCCATACTATCAGCTTGATAATATAAATCAATTCGTTGCTAGCCATTACCACGGCGGTCGTTGGAGGGCAAGGCAGAGAGAACACGTCACCCCCAATAATCTCTTCCAAAGGGACATTCTTAGTACCGTAAAATAAACGGACTCGGGAGCTTCACGGTGGGAGGGGGTGGGGGTGTTAGAGAGGGTGTCATATCCTCCAATATTAGGGTAAAGTTTGAAAGCTAAGAATTTTTTTCGAGAATCGAAATCTTGAGTTGGGGAAATTCTAGATTTACTGTTTACCACAGTATTTTCTATTATGAAAATTCTTTAGCTCAAATTTGTAAAACAAATTTTAAATTTCCAAACTGTCAATCCCTACTCTTCAAAAGTTCCCAACTTTATAGCTCATCAAATATTGAAAGGAGATAATTTCTGTAGTGGATTGTATTGAAATCTTAGTTAATCAAGTCGTCTAGTAACACCGTTGTTATTTCCTACTAATTTTAAGGCTACTACTACTACTAGCCTACTAGACACTAGTAACCTTAAAAAGGTTAGGTAATGTTTTAAGTTAATCACTTGATAAAGCCTGGAGTTTTTATGAGCCGAAACTTGTTAGTTTCCCTACACACTATGATGGTGAATTTCAAAACAAATAACACTTTTAACTTGAAAAATCCTTCCTATACAACTTTAAAAATACAGTTTCCTGAACGCTCGAATAAAGGAACAATTTATCTCTTCAGATTTTACTGTTTTCCCGGGGAAGAACCTTTTGGCCCCCTATTAACTTGGGGTACTCCATACTCTCATACCCCCCGGTGTTCTCAAAGTTTGCTTGTTACCTGGAAAGCTGGGAAATTTTCTAATTTCAGAAAGCCTAGAGTTTGAAAATTCACTGTCCCACACTCCCCTCCCCCTAAGATATCTTTCGTGCGACGTTCCTGTAAACAGTGAATTGTTTTATTCAGAAAATTGAAAATACACGTTGGTACCAATGCATACATGATTATGATATCTTTTTTATATAAGTTAAATAATGAAGTCCGCTACCATATTATTCGTGTTATTCATTTGGTCCGAAATAATTTCTATTTTATGATTTAAATTGAAAAAAAAAGTACTTCTCTACCCTTCCCCATAAATAAGTGTCAGCTACGCATGTGCTCTAAACCTTCATTAGAATGTATTGAAGCATTTTAGATAAATATATATGAATGTACGATCAAATTTTAATTAGAAGAGCTATATCTGACAGTTAGAAAAATGACTTGTTTTACTTTCACGTATACATATGTCAAGCCTTGTGATCTTCAATTTTCACGTTTACCCGCTTTGGTCTAAGACGTCACTCTCGCAATAGAGTGTACTGTCGATGATGGGAAGATTGGGGTTCGAATCCCGGTCGAGTGTGCTGATACTGGGTTTTTTTCCTAAGTGGTTTCCCACAATACCTCCACGCAAATGTCGGTACAACTACTCCAAATTTAACCTTACTCGTCTCAAGTACATTAGCGTAATTAGTGTATTTGCGAAGAACTCAAACGGGTAATATTTTCAATATCTATAAAATAACAATAATAATATAGTAAAATGTAATAAATGTCCTAAAATAATTTGGTATCTTCTAAAAGGTTCTTCCTACAAAAATTGTAGACTACTGCATATTCGAATTCCCATAGAAATAATCTTATTTGACAGTTCGAAACACTATTAGATTTATTTTCTACACATTCATATGCCAAATTACGTAATTTGAAGTTTTATCTTTAGATATATGAAAAAGCAACATGACAATAAAAAATTTATATATCTTGGCTCGCCATATGACAAAATCTTTTAGAGCGGATAAAAACAATGAATGCCGAGAGGCCGACATTGGAAAAAAAAGTTTATTTCGTTAAAATTGATATATAATTATATATTAATTAAACTAATAATAGAGTACCCTAGGAATAAATGTAAAATTACTACAAAATATTGTTTGAAATAGAAAATTATACTTCAGTTTATTTTTACTTACTTGCTACCTTACAGGCAGAGAAAGTATTGTGATCGTAAAACAAATCGAACTCGAGATTTTAATGAATTTCGACACTTCATGATCCCCCAAATCAAAAAAAAATGTTTTTGAGTTGTCTTTCTGTCTGTCTGTCTGAATGTCCGTCTATCCGTCTATCCATCCGTCCGTCCATCTATCTGAGTGCATGTCTGTCTGTACCTCAGAGTAGAGCCTAAATTATTTTACCGATCGGGCTAAAACTTGGTAGCTAGAATTTTCATAGGGTTGTCCCAAGGGATTTTTGGAATTGGATATCTAGCCCTAAAATTAAGGGTAGTTTCGTTAAGGGAGATAAGAGAAAAGATCGACTTTATCAAAATCGGCTCTAACTATTTTTATTAAATTTAATTTCTAATCATTGATCAATATTACAAACAAAATGGCTACTCTCAATTTTTCATCAAAATAACTTTAAGGGTTCCGGTTTGATTCGTAGATTGTGATTTTTTTCCTTGAGAGATGAAATTACTTATCATTGCAAATGTGTAGTTCTAACTTATTTATAATAAAAATCATTTATTTAAAACATATTTTTATAAAACCACTAATCAAAGTAAATGTAAAATTAATATAAAGTGTTGTTTGAAATAGAAAATTACACTTCAGTTTATTGTTTGGTTTGTTTCATAATTTAACTGTCGATTGTCAAAAGGCAATTAATAAAATTAACCGCTTGTGAAACTCTCAAGAGAAAATAAAACTGCGCAAAATTAACGTATGATTGAATTCCAATTACATGGTTTTTATGTTATAACATAATCCCATAAACAACATATGGTTATATTAACGGTTTCACAGAACTTATTATTATGATAAAATGGGCTAAAATTCTTTCAAATGTTAAACGCGAACTTTAGCTAAAACTAATAATACTACTCCAGCCCTGCTGACCATTGAAATATACCCTGATTTTGTTAGGAAAAACAGTATCTAGTAGTTAATAAATTTACTGAATCAATTTAAATATATTCATACATCAAGTCATGTGATCTGCAGCTTTCACTCTTGATATATACCTACATAAAATAACACATGATATAGTAAAATGTTATCAATGTTGGCAGCAAAGAAATATATTTGATCTTTCTGAACTGTGTTTTTCTAAACAAAATCAAACTATTGCTCTGCAGACAACTAAATTAACACGCAGATGAAATTTTAAGCGGCTTTGGCTAAAACAATGTTGGATTAAATAGCCAAGCTGTTATATTTGTTAATTACTGTTACAGCCGCATCTAAATATCATATTCATTTAAATTGAAAAATGACACCTGTACACGGGAATAGAACCCCAACACTTTGGCTTAATTAGCCAGTGCTTTTACCACTGAGCTATTCGGGAGACGTTCCGTGCTCAGGATCAATATTAACACTTTTAAAGCAGAGTCTGTGATGGAAGTGCGGAAGTCGTCAGCTATTTATGAGCGATCAATTAATATCACGAGCTATAAGATAACGCAGCCATCTTCGAAATTTGAGTAAAAATGACCCTGGCTGCGGGATGACTTCTGTATAGCTCAGTGGTGTACTAAGCCAAAGGTCCCGGATTCGATTGCCGTGTCCAGGTGTCATTTTTCAATTTGCAGAATATAAAACAATGTTGTTAAAGAGTCTGCATAGATTTGGGGCAATTTTTTTTAGCACCGCTTCTTACTGCCCTTTTGGGTTATACGCTTGCGTACTAATAACGCTAACGGCTTTAGGGACTAGGAAGGCAATATTTAGAGGAAGTGTACCCACATTCGTGTGGAGGAAGCGTGGTAAAGCATTTAGGAAAAAACACACTCAGCACACCCGAGAGAGATTTAAACCTCGATATCCCCGTCAGCGGCAGTCTAGTATACTGTGAGAGTAGCGCCTTAGACCATGCAGCCATCGAAATGGGTAGTAAAATATTGATAGGGAAAGTTTTGGAGTGGGTAAGGATCTAGATTTTTCATTTAACAGTATTTCTCCAGGTGAATGTTAGTCTTTAAAATAATTTATCCTTCTCATTATATTTCTGTTGGATAGTTGGCGATACTTATAGCCAATATTGATTTTATAACATAAAAGTAAAAGAAAAAAATTGAAATACTAAGTCTGTAAAATAATGGGGGTGAATCGTAAAATTACTTTTACTAAACCACAATTAATAAGATAATTTATAATATTTTTCCCTAGACGTGACAAAATGTCGATGAAATTCCGACAAATGACATTAAAAAATAAATGGTACTGAACTCCGCACAGATTTTCTCGCTATATTGTTTAATAATGAAGATATTTACTCAAAACTGGTAATATATGCGAAATAAAATTATATAAACTAGCAAACCCAAGCATAAATTGAACTATACTTGTGTAAAACATTTTTTATGAGTCCCGGTTTTAAATTTTATAATTTTCTTTTTAAAGAATGTATGTCCTCATTTGAATGTTTGAACCTAAAAAAAAGATCAATATTGGATCCACAAGGGTCAACACTTCGTATTAAAATTTCGACTTCCGGTTAAAATTTTCGACATTTTATTAGGTGTTGCACATCTTCAGGTCATCGCATTGCTATTAAATTCCTCATTTAGAAATTTTGACCAATAAAAAATGTAAATTTTGACTATTGAGTCTAAAATGAAGGAGATAGATCATTGTTGTACAAACATTTCTCCTAAGAAGTTTAATGAAAAATAACATAAACTTTTTGAGAGACTTACTTGTATGTAATTACTCTATGGCATTGGAGAATTATTACGTTAAAACTTAAGTAGTATCTCTTTACAACTAAAGCTCACAAAATTGTAATTAATATATTTGACAATATCTCAGAAACTGTTGGTTTTATAAAAATATATTTCTTATAAAAGTTTGTATTTTAATAGTACTACAATTTTGCGATGATAAGTTATTTGTATTTCGAATAGTTGCGGAGGTACGGAAATTTCAGCTTCTGTAAAGTACCCTAAAATTCATTTTCATGGGAAAATGAAAATATCCAGTTTATTTCTAATCCTAATCAACGCCTAGATACGAGTTTTAAACAAAATCGTTATAGCCGATTATGAGAAAATCGATTTTTTCTCTTTTCGCTCTTTATTAAACTACTCTTAATTTTAAGAAGAAACAGACACACAGACAGACGGCATTTCAAAGACCACTTTTTAGGGTCCGGGGGGTCATAAGACGTCGACATCCATCAACATCTAAGGCTAGATTTTTTTTTACGGTCTCAATACTTTACACCTTTAGTTTTCGAAAAGTAAAAACATATATATATTTATATTTACGTATAGCTTGAAGTTATTGGTTTTATAAAAATATGCTTCGAATAAAATATTTGTATTATAAATAGATCTACATATTTGTAATGATAAGTAGTTTCATATCTCAAATAGTTTCGGAGATTTGATAAAAAATTATAATTTACGCATCAGACCGGAGCCCTTAAAGACATTTTGCCGAAATATTGAAAGTATCCATTTTGTTTGGAATATTTATAATTGTTTTGAAATGAAATTTAATCAAAATCGTTGGAGCCAATTTTGAGAAAAATGACTTTTTATTTTTTTGCCCCTCAGTAAACTACCTTTAGTTTTAGGGTTAGATATCCAATTCCAAAAACGCCTCGGGGCAACCCTATGAAAACCCTAGATACCAAGTTTTAGCCCTATCGGTAAAATAGTTTAGGCTCTAGTTGGAGGTACAAACAGAGAGACAGACGGAAATTCAAAAACCACTTTTTCGGATTCAGGGGGTCATGAAATGTCGATATTCATCAAAATCTCGACTTCGATTTTTTTTTTTTTTGACGATCATAATAATTTTTCTACCTGTAAGAAAGTAAAAACGGAAAAACATACAAATATAATTAAATAAATCTTACAAAATGTAAATATATTGTATATTTTTAGTTGCTATATGACTGCGCCATAGAACAGTAACATCACCAAATTATTGTCCGTGGATTTCCGGGTGAAGAGAAAAAAAGATCCCGTTTTAAATTCTGCCGTGCGAGTTCGTTTGTAATCTCCACCGCACATAACAGCACCGTCGCCGTACAGAATTACGATGTGCGAAGATCGTGACGATAAATATACGCTTGTTTGGTTTTTGTATCGCGCTTTAACAGGCAAGTACGTAGTAAAATATGCTGGCTTACGATTGAAAAAAAAAAAATCGCACATACTAGAATTGCGTCCACGGGAAGTGGCATAGAACAGGTGTCAGGTATAGTTTAGGTAGTCATACGAATTCAAATATAATTATTATAATTTTATTTCCCCGTGCTGATCTTTGGTTTTTCACCTTGTTTCACTACTAGTTTGGGTTGAACCCGTAAATATGAACTACGCTAGTGGAGTAAGGACGAGGAAAGTAGAATTTAGTAAAAGTGTACAAGCATTTACGTGTAGAGAAAGTAGGAAAACATTTAGAAAAAACAACCTCAATACAATGTTAAGGGATTTGAACCCCGATCTCTCCCGTCACACACAAACTAGACTATATAAGAGATCAGCTCCTGTTTTTACTACAGTCCACTTTTTATAGAAAGTACCTTTTAGTAAAGGTAAATATATTTTTTTGCAGTCAGCAACTATAACATTCTACTATTTTATTAATTTTTTTAATAGGTATTGATAATATCTATCAAAGGTGAAAGCTTCAGATCATATGACTTAGCGTATGAACGTTAAAGTAGATCTAGTAGATCTTCTGTCAGATTAAGTCCTTCCTATGAGAATTGGACTATACCTATCTGAGATATCATCATATTTACACTAATGGAGTAGGAGTAAAAAATAAAGTTCAAATGATGAATGCCAAATTTGCGTGGAGAGGCATAAGGAAACATTTATTTTTAATCTATTCGATATGGCCAAGATTCAAACGGTGGCTTCCTGATTCCAATAGTCCTGATTGTGAACAGTTCAGATTGCAAGCATGAAATTTATATGGTGAGGATTCCAAATTGCGGACACGCCATGTTGCTATGCTATCTCGCCCCTAATTTGATAATAGGGGTGGCCCACGGGAGCCTAGCAGTCGTGCGTTCTTTCAGCATCATCAGTATTAATTTAACTAAATTACATACACTAGTATTTCTTGGTTAGGTTAGGCTAGGCTTGGTTAGGCTATGGTAAGCTCGGTCAGGAGAAAAGCCCCGTTGGCCGGTGGGTGCTGCCAGTAACCCCTTCCACAAGTGTCACCACCCTCACGTAGAAATTCCCGCGAGCTGCCTTTTTACTTGTTCGAAATCTGGACATTGTATGTTTAGGTGGCCATTAACATTTTGGGTGTGTTCGTAATCTGGACGAATTTTGCCCTGTTAGCAACATGGACTGTTCAGAATCAGGATACAACCGATTCGAACCACTAGACAGACCTGACGAGGTTCACGCCTTAGCCCATGTGCCAGGAGATAATAATTAGTGTATATGTTTATCTTCAGGTATATCATACATCGTTGAATCTGGAACATCGTCCTTGTTTCAACCATGGTGGCGTTATGTCTCTCTCTAAAATTTGATCCTTCTAAATGGATGTACTAAGTAAGTATTATCTCTAGGAACAAGAAGTAGCCAACAATGACCAGCTGAATTGCCAGCTAAAAACAAGGATAGTAATAGTATCCTCTTTTGTTCAGGGTATTTAGTAGTTTTTAAATTTTTATTTGTGGTATTTAACGTGAGCTTTCTGACCAGACTGATTATATCAGCACACGACTCATAAACTAACTTAAATTTAGAACGGACACAGCAGCCAGTCCGTGGACGTTAATTCATCATTGTGGAAGGGGGAAACCCGGATTTCAACAATGCTAATTTGTCAGCCATGCCGATAATTGAGCCCGGGATTCTTAGTCCAGTAGAAAGACACGCTACCGACTTAGCTAACATGTTGGACTAGTATTCGATGTTAGTATATAGTTAGTAACAGTTACGAACATATTTCATAAAACCACTATAGAGACCACTTACATTTACAAGGCATCAAGCAAAATTTTGTGCCAGGGCGCACTTTCATTTCATCCTCTATCACATAATTTTGGTCCAAAAATTGTATTGTGACCTTGAAAGGAAAACATTATAAAACCAGTTATAATGGATGTTCATGTCCGTTGTTTTTCTTGATTATTGCTAATCGGATTTTTAAATACGTTAGATGCAATCTAAAACATTTAAATCGGACCACTTTAATTTTATTCAGTTTTGTGAAATAGTTTATGATTAAAAGTTGTATTTTTGATAAAGTATAAAAGATAAAGAAGAATGATTACCCTTTTAGAAATCCTTGAGTAATTATTTAGAATATTGTTAATTTTTTCCTAAATTCTAGAGACCGGTTTTTCCTAATCATAAATATTGGAAATCCGATTTATACGAAGTACTCTTTTGACTAAAAAAATTGTATTAATATTAACTGAAAAGCTTCGATTACAATAAAGTCCTGCAAAATATAGTACAATAGTGCTTCAGTTGCTCTTAAAAGATATATATATATAATATATACTAATAACAAAATAATGCATCTTTTTTTTTATCGCCGTGTCTTACTATCTGTTCGAGTCATACGCATATATGATATTTACTCTAATGGAGTAGGGATGAGGAAGGAAGCTTTTTAGAGATAAACTACCCGCATTTTCGTGGAAGGATAGTGGGGAACCATGTACGAAAAACCACCCTCGGTGGACCCTACCAGGATTCTAACCCCAACCTTCCAGTCATCATCAGACCAATCTAACACGAGAGTGACGCCTTAGATCGTTCAGCCACTGAAGTGGGCTAGCATCTTATTCCTAATTCTATAACATACCGTAAATACATGTATTATTTTCACGAAATATTGCGTGTAGCCTATTTGTTTATTTTCTCATTCAGGCCACATTTTATGGAAATCGACTAATAGTATTGCAAACGATTATGCGTGAACAATGTTCAATATTTTATCTTAAATAACAAACTATTATTAATAAAATAGAAAATAACAGGTTGGTTCTGAAACGACCCATTAAATACTACATTGTTAGGTTAAATCGTAATTTTAGATTTAACGAGATCTGGCTTTCTTTGAGAGTTTCGTTGTTGCAGTCTAGTTTTCATAGGAAGGCAACTACAAAGGTACCTTTATTTTGGGAGTAAGAAAAGTATCTGGCAGTGACTAGAGCTACTAAAAAAATCTAATATACTCATACATCAAGTCACGTTATATGCAGCTGTCACCTTTGATAGATATTATCAACCCCTATAAAATAACATAAATATTATAGTAGAGTTATCAATGTTGGCCGCAAATAAATATGTTTGAATGTTTTAAGCTAGTCTTCCAACCAAAATCAGGCTATATCTTTTCATACGTCAGGTTGTGTTATCTGCAGCTATCAAATTTGATAGATATTATTAATACCTATAAAATAACACTAACAATCAGTCCAGTTTTATCAATTTTGTCTGCAAAATAATACTTTTGTGTTTTCTAAAAACGCCTTCCTATAAAATTTAGACTTTTTTTTTAGCCAGAAAGTGCAAAACCGCTCTCCTGCAGAGCACTCAAATGTTGTATGGAATGATTAACCATTAAGCTGCATTCGTAAAGTGTGAAAAGTATGTTTGAAATTTAGACCTATCGTAACAAAGTGGACACTTAGATTCTTACGAGAACTTTATTGGAAATGTTTACAACTTAACTTACTTTTAAATGTGTTTTCTCAGCCAGAACACCAATATAGACTCATCTGGATAGTGGTAGTACAGTTGAACTGCACAAGGGTTGCGTTTCTAGATTTCTGTAAAAAGTAGTACAAGCCTCTCGCTTTTATCTCAATTTTTATTAGCACCGTGTTTTACGATCTGTTCAGGTTGTACGCTTATGTACTAATTACGTTAATGAATTAGGGATGAGGGAGGTTGAACTTAGAGTAAAAGTACCCGCATTTGCGTGAGGGGAGATTAGAATACCATTTTGAAAATAACCACCTTAAGTAGGCCTACGACCAATCGGGGTTTGAACCTCAATCTCCCTGTCATCGGCAATCTAGTCAAACACTAGAGTGACGCTTCAGACCATGCGACCACTGCGGCCAGATACCGAGACAGGTTCAAATTTGTTGACACGAGATTTAGTGGTTTCTATTTATTTCTTCTTAAATGGAAATTTGTGCCATAAAAAGCTTAAAACACATATTTCGCCAACAAAATAGTGAAGCGTGAAATCGAGACCAAATTTGGTATTTTTGTCTTTCTTTTGAACTAATACATTGAACACCCACACCGGTGGGCATGGGGAATGAGACGTCAGCCTCAGAATGTTTGTTTTGTTGGCACCAAATCTAAACCCGGCATTTTTTTTTAATGATTAGGTTTACCAGCAGGGCTATTATTGGTTTGATTTGGGCCGCCACAACTATTTTAAACTAAAATAAAGCTATCAATTCAATTCTGAATTTATGTTTAATTCAAATGTAATCAAAAGTTCAACTGAGTAAGTCTTAGGGTACCCAGAATACACAATTGGTGAAGATATAATGATGGCATTAAATATAAAACCATTTGGGGCAAAAACAACCTCATTACACCCGACCGTAATTCGAACTTCAGTCACCCCGTTATATGTTGTGGGAGTGACACCTTAGAGCATGCAGCCNTTTTTTGAGGGGGGGTAAGTTTTGAAATTGCTCCAGATCCCTTGGTCTTTCCATGTAAACAACCATTCTTCTTGACCTCACCTCCTACCACCTCCTTTTGACTTTTATTTCATCCACAACTGTGTGAGCTTGGATTCACTTTCATTCCCCCTTCGCGGTTCTTCTTTCCATTTCTACACTCCTCCACCCCTTTTTTTCACGTATTTTTATTTCTTTACCACCCCAAAAAGTTTTATTTTTTGGGAAGGGAGTGTGTGTGTGTGTGTTTGTGTTATTTAAACGTTTCTAGAAAAGCACAGGGTGAAAAAACGGAGTTTGAGGGGGTAGGGGGGAGGGAAAGTGAGCGATCAGATTTCTGGGGACATCACTCCTTTACCCACAATACCCCTGGCTCATCCTTTACTTACCCGAAAACTTAGGACAAAACTACTTTACAGACCTTCCCTCCCCCCATAGAAACTCTCGGAATAACGTAAGGAATATTTCCCCGTCTCGGCTCAGATAAATGCAAGATAAGTTAGAGTTGGGGAGACCAGAAATAAACCGCACTACTTCTTGTCATGCGGAAGGTTACAGTTAAAACTTTATTTTAAAAAAGAAAAAAAAACTCCCTTAGGTAAGACTTTAACGAACCAGGTAATATTTAAATGGAGCGTATACTCAAGAGCTTTAAGTTTAAGCTAATAACTGGTATTATTAAGGTGAAAATTTCGAAGAAGAAAGTAATTAACGGTTGCTTGAGATATTTGATATTTAAAAAATAATTGGTAAAACATAATCTTACATACTTTCTGGTATAGTCTATTGTAATAAGTAGGAACATCCCCGTTTCAGTGGCAGAATGGTCTAAGGCGTCACTTTCGTGTTAGACTGGACTGCTGATGACGGGGAGATTGGTGTTTTGAATCCCGGTTGGGTGAACTGAGAGTAGTTTTTCATAAATAGTTTCCCACTGTCCTTCCACGCAAATGCGGGGTACATTTACTCAAAATTATATATTTCTAACTCCTACCACTTTATCGTATTAATAAACACGCGAACGGGTAACAAGACGAGACGAAAGAATAAAAATAAAGATGAAATATTTTAAAATTAAAATTAAAACTTGATGGCTTGTATTTGGATGCCTACATCCGTCGTGAGGAAGGTGGAAAGGCCCCGCCTTGGGAGGAGAGAGAGAGAGAGAGAGAGAGAGAGAGAGGGAGAAGGCTTGTTGATGTTTGGTTAGCATCAGTGTCAAGTAGCACCCCTCCTCTCCTTCTTCCTGTCCCTAATTCAGCACATCTCCGTCAACAGCGCGTCCTGGAAGCCGGTAGATATTATAGTGGTCTGTTTGATCAGCGCAGAGCTTCACACCATAAACAAGTCCCACAGATTATCAAGCATTGTGCATAGTGCTTGCTCAAGCATTTTGAGTGTCTTTGGGAGTGAATGATGGCATTTGCTTTGAGTTCGACCGATATTAAACTAGTTTGATCTTCTGTCTTCAAGCAAGAGTTTGCGTAATCGTGCTTGATAGTGTAAGGTTGTAATTGTCAACCACGTCATTGGCGTGCCACCAGCCACGGTGAGCGTATGCGTCTCGGAAAGAAAATATTTCTGGAGTATAATTACGCTTGACGTTGTAAAACACAACTGAGGCTTGAAGTACTACACCACAGAAGCTAAAATTGAGGTATAGGAGCGATCCGAGCCACACTTATAAAGCACGCTTAACAGTCTATGGACCCCTTAGGACAGTGGTTTTCAACCTTTTGAGGAGCTTGACCCCTATTCTTATCTCCGTGGATATTGCGACCCCTTGACAACCTACAAGCGTTCAAATCTTAGCTTAAAATAAAATATTACTACCCGTCCGGACCACACGCATTTAATTACTTTTTCGGGGCAGGTAGAATTTAGACTAAAGGTACCCTTATTTGCGTGACGGGTATAGAGGGAAACCGTTTAAGAAAAAATACCCATAGTATACCCGGCCGAAATTAGAATCCTGAGCTCTACGTCACGAAAAAACCAAATAGCTAATATTATAATTATTATACTTCCCGCCTCGATGGCTGCGTGGTCTAACGTGCTACTCTCGTGTTGGACTAGACTACCAAAGACGGGGAGATCGGAGTTTGATCTCGGTCGGGTGCAATGAGCGTGGTTTATCCTAAATGGTTTTCCACTCTCCTTTCACGCAATTTTGGGTGCACTTCCTCTCAATGAAACCTTCCTAATCCCTAAGCTATCAGTGTAATTAGTACATAGGCGTATAACCCGAATGGGTAGTAAGACGCGGTGCTAAAAGAAATAAAGATTATACAAATGCTACTAAAGTCGGCGACTGACTTGTCAGAATAATTCAGCACGAGCATTCGCTGGTCAGTACAGTGTAGCGAGCAATGAAGGAGCCGGGTCACTCAATTCGAGCGAACGTGCTCCATTCGACAGTTTTTTTTGTTTTTTTTCGTGAATCCCTATGACTCGTGCACATGAGGAGTATATTGTTAAAACTTTTACCTATATTCAGAGCCTAAGGCCGTTGACCAGCTTTGAGCCAAGCTATTTTAATGTAATGCTCGCCGCAGGCAATACATTACCAAGTTCGGCTAAAGTCAGTCGCCGCCTTAGGATGTCTCAAAAGAAAATCAACGAGCCCTGCGGGTATTTTGGAAGTTATGCTAACAACGCCACCAGCATGTACACGAGACTGCTACAGTAAATCGAGTCAGTAAGCAACCAGAGTTGGATATACAAAGATAGACTAAGAAGAAACTTAACAGTTTAAACCACTTGAATTTCTATTTGAATTTTGCACCCTCCTATAATCATTATAAGTATTTAAAAATGAATATTATGTAAAGCTATAACCTCAACAAGCATTGTAACTTCCCCCCCTTCTATCAGCCTCCCCGAAACCCACTATGACCCCTAGGTTGGAAACCCCTGCCTATACTACCGATGATGGGGAAATTGGTATTCCAATCCCGGTTGGGTGTACTGGGGTGGTTTTTCTTAAAGGTTTTCCACCCTCCCTCCACGCAAATGTAGGTACATATTCTATAAGTGCAACCTTACCTATCCTTAACTCATTAGCGTATAGTCTGAATGGGTAATGAAATGGTTTTAAATAAAAATAAATAAGAAAAACGCATGAACAGTGATAATATCGTCTGTCCGGGGTTCAATCCTCGGTCCTGGCACAGATTTATCTAATTGCCAAACACCTCCTTCACCTCTGACAAGATGTGTATTAATCACAACTTGTGAATGTGAGGAACGCTATACCTCCACCGTGGTTTGGATCCTACGTTAAACTGTAGGTCCTCCATTTTAATCTCACAATCACCCTACCATTACACATTAGCGTAAGTGCGTACAGCCCGAACGGGTAGTAAGACGCGGTGCTAACATTACACATTAGCGTAAGTGCGTACAGCCCGAACGGGTAGTAAGACGTGGTGCTAATAATAATAATAATAATAATAATACCATCTGCACGAGGACACAACGTAGCATTTGGCTACAATTGAAGATAACACAAGTCGGAGGGAAATAAACAACTTACCCCATCCACCGTCCCAGCAGTTTAGCGAGACAACGAAAGCACAGCCGAGCATAAACGCGCAAACGCTCATAAAGACTGCCCAAGCCCACCTAGGTTCGAATGGCAGCCACCAGAGGTCGCGTGATATCGAATCTTTCCTAAGAACTTAAAAAAGGAAGTGATGCCTATTCTACTCTATATGAGAACATTCCAGTATACCTTGGAGTGTATTATCGAAGCTATGTTTGTCACGCGTATCCCCCCTTTGTGATACTTATATGTTCCCCCACCTTATTCCTTCTCTTTCCTGCTTCGCTGGGTTTTCAAGCATATATAATGCCGGTATGGCGACATGTCCGGCACTCTTGGATTTGACTCTAGATTGGGAAGTACGTAGCCGGGGCTACAAGTATTTAATATGTAAGAACAAATTTCTTCTCGGCTTAAATGATTTATTTTTTGTAACTTTTCTAAATTCACTTTTCGGCCTTTTACAATTAATTGTTTTATGGGTATATTAATAATCTTTGAAATCGTAGACCAATATTAAATTTGATTATATTATGATAGTATTCAAAGACTATGATATTGAGTATTATGTTTATTTTGTTGAGATCGATATATATATCTTTTTGAATATACTGTTTGACTTGATAGATAGACGAAAGAAATCATGGTAATAAGGTCTAATTTTGTGTTTTGTTAGTGAATATTACTTTAATGAATTTTCATTCTTTCTTATGCAATAATTTATCTTGTTGTTTGAAATTACTCTTGCGAGTTATCTAGCCTTTTCATTATATTACGTATTTTTATTGAAAATGTTTTCATGTAAAATGGCAATATACATTGAAGCCATGTAATGACTGAGGATAGAAGTCTTGATGACTTATTTTTTAATTCTGTCTGATTTAAATTATTGTTTATTTACATATATGCGTATTGTGGAGATAGTTATATTTTTATAAATAGTTTTTTTACTAGAGGCTATTCACCGTAACTTTACGAGCAAGTTCCTTGTGGAAAGTGATGGTTAAATTAAGTAAAGTTATTTTTCTCTTGCAAATTTTCAAATGTAACTCTAGATTTAAACGTTGATATTGTCTTTATATTAACCTTTCATATACATAGTCAATATTATATATTTACATTTAGCGACCATCGTAAATATTATTTTTCTATACATATATGGTTATATTTGCTGATATATATATACCTTTATTTATATTTTCAAAGAATAAATATCAAAAAAGGCATTTACTGGTTTTTTTCCTAATGTTATGAATAGTGAGCATACCCTTAGGATGTTTGTTTGTTTACTAATGTGTTTATTCATTTTTTTTATTATTTTTTTTTAGCTTATATACTTTTGAGGACGGCCGTCTAGCAATCATTCCCGTAACCAGATGAGTTGCGGGATCTAAGTTTCAGGTGTCTGTACTCAGACAATTGAAACAATTACTCAAGTGACTCACTCTGATTGTGTTAATACATTTTTTTTGGTAATATTTGAGCCTTCTATTTTGATTAGTTAGGTAAAGGAGGTTTCAACAAGACTGAAGGAAATACTGACGAGTGCGCATATACGGTCAGTATTACTGTCAATCTCTTAGGGTAAAAACATGCCGAGGAGATCAACCTCACCGTCACCCTCGCCGTCAGCATCGATGCTCGCTGCGATGTCGATGACAAAACAAACTATTTTGTTTTTATCATCGCGGCCTAGAGCGATGGTGGAGGTCTGCTTGGCTGTGATTGGTTGAGCTGAGTCACGTGTATTATAAGCAGTGGTCTGCTCAGCAGTCCACGGTCCACACACTGGGTATACACGTAATTCCATGTTAAACTATTTTCTCAAAATAAAATTTATATATTTATTATATTTTTTTATTGCGATCCCAAATAACTACTTATCACACGAGGGGCTTAGAATCATAGTGGTGTATGTCTGGCACATCACATTTTGAGAAAATCATACTTTTGAGTTAGTGCTCAGAAAAAACTGTTATTCTTTTTATATTTTTTAAATGTGTTTTTGGCATTATATTGGCTTTGAAATATATCTAGTATCATGAAATAACTATTTCACCTTTTGTTTATGGTGATACTTGACCTACACCATTATATTAATAAAATTTCAGGATTCTGCTTAAGGTTGTAACACGTATACATATTTATATTAGAAATATGAATAATTTTTTTTACATTCTTGGAAATTTTTATACTATTTTTAATCAATTTAAAATTAAAATTAAGAAAACTGTCTTCTTAAATGTTTTTATTCTGATAGTTATGTCTACAATAGGTTTATTTTTGCTATATCAAGATGTCAGAATATTAATGTTTCAAAATACTTTCTCTTCATCGTCTGACAGGGGACCCATGTCTTCCACATTTTTTGAGCTTTTTATGCTCCTGAAAAACCTATGTTGAATTGGAGGAATGTATTTTAGGAGATACACCATGTCTCTTTTCTTTAGGAAATTCATTTCTCGTGGATCATCATACAGCTTTGCCTGCTCAACATTTTTTTTTTAAACCTGGGCCAACCTTCTTTTTTAGGTGTAACATCAAATTCACTGAATGGGATGATTTCATTCAGAGTCAGCTTGTATGAAATTGTGAAAGGTTTTTCTTTTTAATAAGGTAGCCACTGTATTGACTGCCAGTTGATGGCCTCATTACAATCATTCTTTTTTCGTTTTGTTGGAAGCTATTTCTAGAGCATTAGTACACAGAAAATCATCTTCTTTCCTCTGGACTAGCATAAACGTATTATTTCATCTTGCAATTTTAATAATGCTGTGCCAGTCATCTGGAACTAAAATGATCTTTCCTTTGCGCTCCTTCTCCACCAACCCAAAATCACAATCGTTGGGTAGAGGTATGAATGACCCAACACCATAAACTTATGGTCTATAACATCAATAGTCGATTCCTGCGTGAGCTTCATTAGTGTTAACGACATATTAATGTTACGGTTCTAGCCTGTGCATGAGTCACTGTATATTATTACATACTTTTTCTGCATGACTTCAAGATGTTTTTCCGTACATGAAGCTATTTCTTGAGGACCCCTTGATGCAGTAGTCTCGTCCTACACATACATATACCCAAGATTATTCGCAACATCGTGGATTCCTAAATTATAACAATACATGTTGCGCCTATAATAGGTCTCTGACACAGTTAATTTAGGAAATGGCAAGGCTTTTTGGAGATCGACTGTAATAGTGTGTCAGAATTTTCTTTAGCTTTTTCCCCATCCGTTTTCAAACTTTCTCTTGCCCTATCTGCTTTCTGCAAATGTAGTTCATGTTGATTTTCCAGTTTACGTTTCTTCGTGACATCCTCTTCTAAATCTGTCAACTGTTTGTATTTGTCACAAGCCTTACAATTGTTCTGTCTGAGAACATGAAAATGTAAAATTAAACTCCGTATTAAAGATGTGCCTGTAAAAGTATTCCTTGACTGGTTCAAGCTTCTTAAGTTTACACTATAAGAATTTTAATTCTGTCGATTTATATTCTTATTTAGTTTTAATTTATTCTTAAATGTTTATTTATTTTGACGCGACTAGCACGCCATGCAGTCAGATGTCATACTACATTTAATTAATTTTCGTTATATTTATTTTAAAATTATTATTTTCAATGGACATTGCACTGCGTCTAAGGAAACACCAGATAATAATAACAATACTTTTATCAGAACAAGAAATTTATTTTTTTATAGGGTTTTTGTCCAAAAAATTTTCTTTTAAACGTAATATTCTGTTTCAACAATTGACTCTGGAAATGAAACTTTTGCCAGAGTCATGACTTCGACAAAATGCAATTACCTTATTTAGTATTTCTTGTTTCAGCGTTTACCGACCAACCTCATTGAGGAAATTGACTATAAATGTATATTATATATATATATAAATATATATATTTAATGATTCCAAATTGTTTTATTAAATATTTGCTTGTTTAATAAGTACGTTTAGATCTGACTCCAAACATATTTATTTTATTTTCGTTTGTTATAACGTATACTCAAACCAAATAAGATAGTACGTTCGCTCTGAATAATATTGACATGGATCATATTATATAGAATGTAGTTTTAACTTTGTATTTTAACAGAAGTTTATTAAGCAGGGCTATTTGAAGCTTAAATGTTACCAAAATTACATATATATTCTCCAATTCACCTTCATTGTGTTGTACATTTATTTCTTAGATTAATTTTTTAACTATCATCTTTCGTATTGTGTATTGTTATCTTTCAAAGAGTAACTACCTATTTAGCTATGTCTAACCTGCAAGCGGTTCCCAGGGATGCTGACCTTGGAGATCGGTATTGTTGTACGCAAGGTGAGTCCATTGTTGACTAGGTACAGTAAAGGTATATATTTTTTTCCCAACATGACCCAGAGATCCTGAGAGAGTCTCGTGTTCGATTTGATTCATTATTATTGTTATTTTAAGCTCTAGCCAGAGATAGTGAGTTTTTCTTGTTGTTAAATGTAAATGTTGGTTTTGAACCCAAGGTATTGTATTCCTTTTTAAATCTGAACTAGCCCATCATTCTTTTATCATCTATTTTATGTACTTTTTATGACGTCACTGGACTTAAGGTTAATACATAGATAGATGATTTTTTTAAATATTTCCCATTCTTTTCCTATAAAAGACATTACACTTATTATTATTATTTTTATTATTTACAACACCATTCTAGATAAAGTGTGTGCATGTGTCTCAGGTTCAAATCTGGGCTAAGAAACTTCCTGTTAGGGTTATCATGTCTTGAATAATGACTCTGAAATGCTGGGAATATGCTGATGTGTTCTCAACAGTATTGTTTTTGCTCTACCAAAATTTTCTGTGCATATTTGTGCTTTCCCCTTAGATCCTCACCAGGTTACTTGTTATTTCTCAGTTTACCCACAGCTCTAGTGATCCTCCCATCAGAAACAATAAATGTCTGTAGAAAAAACTTTTTACAAATTCGCAATGTGTTATTTGCCTTCTGACTATGGAATAGGTTTGTGGTTTGTTTACTACCCCTATTACCATCGAGAGGCCTCCTTTGTTTGATTGGTACTTGGTGTAGGTCTGAGTCCACATAAATATGCATTTTGCCACGAAGTCAGCCATTTTATGAAAACTGTCAAAACGATTTCTTCTTTGCTCTTCACTTATCAACTCAATACACTTTTTTGAGCATCCACAGTCTATATTTATAAAGCGCTTCTCTTCAAATTTTGTTCCCTTTACATTAATGTATGCTGTACCAGAATTGCGCTTTAGTTTAGTTGCATCTCTCTTGGATGAGTTTCGTTTACGCTTTCGAGATTTTGTAACAACCGTTTCCTGAGAACCTGTGGCCATCTGAACTACCATCAGCACCTCCCTTGCTGCTACAGGCCTACCATTAGCTCCTATGTCTCCTTCAAAACATAGTAAGTTTCCACATAAGATAGAAGTGTGCTTAAAAAGAGAAATACTTGATTCAAGAAAACAATCTCAGTTAATGGTAACTACTGTTGTAAGTTTTTAAAATTTATAAATTATAATACTTTATTGAAAATTTCATAAAATTGTACAACAGTAATGGTATCGTAACACATTTGGTCTGATTTCTCTAATGAATAAAAGAAAGTAGCCCAAGATTACGTTTAGCCAAATTACGCATAGTATAATTGTATTTTAATTTTTTTTAAAGTCTAGTAAACTAACCACATCAAAGATTTAAAATTTAAAATAACACCCATAATAATATAGCCAAAGATTATTTGCAGCCGAATTAGGCCTAATTTATTTATATTTTCACTAAAAATTTGTCTAATTAATTAATCACATCAAAAATTTAAAATAACACCTGTAAGACTACCCTATTTACATTGGGAATAAACTACCAGTAAACAAGTACAGATAGAAGGATAGAAGGGCAAGGCCTAGACACTTACCAGGATACTATAGGCCTCAAAGTTCACAATTAAAACATAATACAGCACATAATTATGTAATTTTTGAGGTACATCAGTTCCCTTCTTCAGCAGAAGAGAGTATAACACAGATTGGACTATTCACTATTGCATAAGTGTATTATTAATTGCTAGACAGTATAATATGTTGGAAGTGTAAGAGCTTAACTTGACTTAATGTTTTGATAAGGTAATGATTTTTAGAATAATTTAATGTCCGTAAAAAAAGTTAGCAAATTTAGGAGTTAGTTACTATCACCCTTGGACTTGTCTAGAGGTGTAGCGAGAACTTCTTCCGCATCATCACCAGAGTTAGACTCATCTTCATCATCATTGTCGCCTAGGTTGGTTATTAAAGGTGGGTGTCTGTCATTCGCATCCATCTTCATCTCTCTGTCCCAATTAACTTTAATGAGTTTCTCGCAGTGGTCCACACGCTTATTCCAGCTAAAACATTTATAGGCCTACGTATTCACACATACTGGCCTCAATTGTAGCACAAAACAAACAGTTAATAAGGGAGTAACTGCGAGTGATTGCAAATTAGTTTGTGTGCAAGGATCCTGTGACTTATCAAGGTTATCCATTAGCATGTCACCCTCTTATAGCATCAAATCATATGAAGCAAGGCGTAAAGGTGTACATATGTTAGCTAAGGGCAACAATTTTATACAAAAATTGAACCTACGCAAACATGTTTAACACTTTCAACACATGTGCTCAACGAGACTTTCACCCAGATACACAAATAATTTTAAGCCCATTAATTTCAGCAATTTGTTCAATGAAGATTTGCTTCCTTTAAAATGTATGTCACTGTCTCTGATGGCCAACAAGACAGTATCCAATGACACGTGTTTCCTAAGAATTATCAATAAATGGCACATAATTGGGTATTTTGCGCTTCGATAAAAAATATTTTACAAATTGTGGCTAATGTAAACATGTTCAATAATACAATTTATACATCTATTGCTGTAGAAAGGCCACACTAACTTTAGAAAGACCACATTAACTTATATTTGTAAATAAAGGAAAGAGGGAGATAGGTCAAGATTCAAGTAAGAGTTTTGTAAATAATCACTGGAACCAACGTTGACGATACATTCTATAGATAACTTCATGTATAGAATATCTTGTAAGCTCATCTACTGCTTTAGCTTAAACGTCAGGAATTGGTTTTCTGATTATCTTCTTTCCAGGAATCTCAACTTCATCAATGTTCTTTTCACAGTAAATGAAATTAATATTCAGCCAAGAGCTTACTTCATCAAACATGTTTACAGATAAAATTAACCTTTAAAATAATTTCTAGAATAAAAGTGTGATAAGGTGGGAGGATACGCCCAAACCAATACATATATAAGATAGGCCTACTTTTTTTTATAGAAAATAACAAATAATGTCACCTAATTTTCTAATCCCTCATACCAGTTAAAAAAACCAAGAGAATAACTATTAAAATTATAACACAATTTTTTATTTGAAAACTTTGGTTATTTTTTCAACATTTAAATAACTATCTAAAATTGTAGGCCTATTTACAAAAATGTGTTTCTACCTTTAAATATTAGCCTAATATATTATGACATAAATTTTTCCTAGCACTATTATATTGTTTAGTTGATTATTAGCCTACTAATTAAAGGTAGGTTAAGTTATTGGTAAGTATTGTGATTGTAAAGTATTACTATATGCAATAGTTAAGTAACCTTTTTATTATTTTAAAGCACCTATTTAAAACTAGCAGAACCTAACCTTTCAAGAATCAACATGGGTTCTTAGTTAGGCCTAGTTTTGATTCAATTGTGAGCTATAAATTATCTTCAATAATTATGATTTTAGTGTCATTAGGTTCCCTGTATTCTTGTGACCGGGATGACAGTATTAGATAATTTTTATTTGCCATTTTATATATAAAAATGTGACCTATATGTAGAGATTTTTGCGCACCAACCCCCTTTAAATATATATTTTGAAGGCTCGAGTTTAGTATACAAACAGATGTGATCGGAAAATAGTCTTAATACCACAAACACACTATCCAAGAGTATAGTGTGATTAATCTGTTTGAGTTATAATCACAGTTTATCTGAAGTAGGTATTTGTTTACGTACTACTTCCGTATTTATAATTTCTGTAACTACTTGACAAACTATGTAAATAGGAAGAAAACCAGGCTATGTTGAAATACATTTCACCCTGTTCTGAACTATAAATGGTGGACACTACTAGCCATAGACAAAACACTCCTTGCAAATAAAGAATTATGTAAAAAGATTTTTAAAAATACAAAATAGGTCTATTCACCATCTCACACTCCTCTCGTTGATTTGGATAAATTCAACTGATAATTTAGGAGCATCGCACTTGAGTGGTAGGAATCCAGCAGATAAATTGGGATCACTAGGCTCTTCTAGTCTTCGATCTTTGGATACTCATTTTCAGAGGGGGACGGGGCAAATTGAGATTAATAAAACTAAACATTTATTCAACACTAAAATAAGTTGTGTTAATTTCAAAATATCTAAACTAATAAATCTTAGGATCTAAATAGGTTAGGGGACCAACTTCTTTTCTTGATACACACGCAATATAAAGTTTATAAAATATATTAACATTAAATTAAATATATCATAAATATATATCATTGCCACAAACACTTTGTAATTAATCGTACACAAGAATAAAAAAGTTAAAAAAAGATTTAAGTAAAGTAGCCACTGCCAAATAAACTTTAGGCCTACAATTAACTCACAGATCATACGTTCCAAAGTAGAGTAACTTTTACAAAACAAATTACCGGTATTAAAAATATATTATATTATCTAGTTAATTTTCGTCCGATCTTTTTAATAATCAATACAACACAAACTATACTAAGACGAAAACAAACGTACGTTTTCAATCACGTTGGCTAGCACGCGGTATATTTTACTCTTTAAACTTGTGTAAAATTAAGCTAATATTTTAAAATATTTTTAAAATAAATGTTGGCTATAAAAATGACCGTTTTATAACTTTTTTTGTAATTTAAATATATCTTCTTTATTTAAATTAAAGAATCAAAGTGGAGCTTTTTCAAAGGTTGCCTTAATTAAGAATTCAATATGGCGACTTGGTAGAGAGTCTTTGTTTACTTTGATGACAAGAATACTCAACGCTAATAGTGTTCATTCGCAGGATTATAAAAATAAATAGCTTTTATTTGACACAAATTTTTTGTAGTCTTTTTTTTTTATAAGGCTTACAAATAAATCATTTATTTATGGTTTATAATGATTGGTTTTAATAAGATAAACGTGGAAATGTAATACATTTAATTTATAACTCTTTGCACTATTATAGCTCATGCTGCCACAACGGTGTAAATGAAAATATTACATTTGTATTACATTATAAGTCCGTATAGTTAGTAATATAATAACAAATTATTAAGTAATCCTTAAGGAGGTAGTATTAAAAGTGTTATTATAATTTTTTGATGAAATATATATGATAAATCAATCAAATAAAACATATTTCCATAATGTCAAATGTTAGTAACTTCCGATCAATGTTGGTGGATTTTATTGTTCTTCCTGTAAAAATTGGACTTTACATTGTTGACAACATGAAACAAGTGCTGATATCTAGTGAGAAGTACTAAAATCAGGACATAAACCACTATGATACTAAATAAAGAGTGTTTCCAGGATGTGAAATCATGGTGTAACTCATTTTTTTTTTGTTGACTTACACCACTAAGATTCTTAGCCCCTCAGAAATTCGAAATGAATAATAAACGAATAATTTATTAATCACAGATAAACGCCATGTGTCAATTTATTAGATAAAGCATGTTTAGTACATACACACATATTTTCATACATACATACATACATACATACATACATACATACATACATACATACATACATACATACATACATACATACAT
>CABFWB010002321.1:0-18929 GCA_902151455.1 Timema bartmani
TGACGCTATTGATCATGGTAGTAACAATTTAATATAATAATAGCATATCCCGAATAACAACTATAAATGTATTTAATAAAACAATAGTAAGAATGGTTGCACGGCTCTGACTAATGGTTGAGCCTATTGTTTAGCCTGAAGCTGTTTCTACACAACTTTCTTATTATGACGTCGATAAAAAAAAACCGTTCTAATTGAACAATGAAACCAGAGCCCCATAATATTATTTTTATTCCTTCTGGCGCACACCAGTCCCGTCAATACTATCGCGTTTTAAGTGTTTTCCTGTCTTCTTCACTCGGCGCATGCGCGTAAAGGAGCTGGAATAATCCTCCTCATTTTTTTAACACCGCGTCTTACACCAGTTCGGGTTGTACGTATATGTACTAATTACTCTAATGTGTTAGGGATGAGGAAGGGTGAATTTAGAGGAAGTATAGCCGCATTTGCGTGGAAAGTGTGGAAAACCATGTAGGAAAAACCACCCTAAGTACACCCAGCCGGGATCGAACCCCGATTTCTCCGTCATCAGCAGTCTATTTTTTTAAGAGTGACGCCTTAGACCATGTGGGCACTGAGGGGGGGTAATCCTCTTTGTTATGAGGAATCGGTCCGGGAAATTTATTATTACTAGTTTTTTTTGTCACTTCATTTTACTATCCATTTGGGTAGAATGCGTGTGTATTAATTACACTCATGTGTTCAGGGATGTGTAAGTTTGAATTTGGAAGAAGTGCACCCATTTTGAACATTTTTAGCCATGGCACCTGTTATCAAAATATTTGAAAGAGATACGAGCAAAAATTAGAAAGGAATCTACAGGCCTTCCCACATAGGTGGGCATGCGAAAAACGCACGAGTCTCGTCGTGTGTGAATTAACTGTGACGGGTTAAGTCGTAGTTCTAATCCCAAAAGTTTTTATTGATATTTCTCCTCCTCTCCCAAATGGTTTCCACATTTCCTTTACACGTAAATGTGGGTACACTTCTTCGAAATTCTACCTTCCTTATCCCTAGCACATTATCCTAATAAGAACATATTCGTATAACCCGAACAGGTATTAATACGTGGTGATGAAAAAATAAAAATACCACTCGAAAGGCATACAAATCAATTGATTGACCAATAACAAATTAGAATTTGATTTTTACAAATAACTGACCATTTGAATTAGTCGTGGTCAAAATAGACGGAGTATCACGTCGCTGTAGTTCCATTTACATAAATTATTGTATAACCTGAAACTAATTTACGTTTACGAAATTGTTCTGTTGATTAAGAAACAATTAACACAGACTTAAACTTTATAAACAAAGTCCTTTGTGACAGATGAATATCTCTAGAAATTGCGTATATCCTGAAAATGTATAGTGCGAATTATAATTTTTTAAGATGGGAGTGTGTAGGACGCGAGAAAAGGGCAGTTTTTTTGTAGTTTTTATGGCAAAACATTTTTATTTTTGGATTAAAATAAAATAAAAGATATCTCCAGTAGAAACGCATAGTTAGGGTTGCCAGATTTTTTCTAGGGCAAACCGGGGTAGAAAAAATCCAGTATCACAATTTTATTTAAATTTTTAGGGCACATAAAATAAATACCTTTTATTACATATTAGAAAATAGAAAAAGGCAGCATTAATAATTTAAAAAGTTAAAAGTTTACTCGATAAGATTTTGCCTCCTTCATCTTGCGCTGTATTTTTGGCATGTTTAGACTTAAACACTTTAAATTAAATTTAATAAATAAAGTTCAGAAGCACGAAACAAATATATCCTTGTATTTACACATACTCTCACAACGAGGCAATGACGTACAAATTCAAATCTAATTTAAACACTAAACTTATATAATAGACGGGACTTTCCCAAATTGTGTTATACTTATACATACCAAGCTGACAAAAAATAATGTTAATCGTCCTCATACATCACCGATTGCAGGGTAAAAGATAAAAAAAAAAGTTAAGAACCGGAATAATAGTATGTCCCGAAGTGGTCTTTCAGGACACCGGGACTATCATCTAACAAAAAAAAGGGGCAATCCCGGAAAACCGGGACGTCTGCCAACCCTAAATTATAGTTTAGTTTTCTTCACATGCATCAATTAGATAGATTACAGATGCCCTGTTTAAGGAAGGTAAATATCTGAATCTCAGCTGGGATCTATTTTGGAATTAGGGAGGGGCTACGTGGCACCACATTTTAAAGTAAGCCTGGCCAAGATTTGAACCCTAACCTCCTCATAACTGACAAACCAGAACAGATAAAGTTCACCGATGTGAGCTCGTATAAACGTTATCTTCGAGATATAAATTTAAGATCTTTCTTTTTAATGTTGTCTAAGGCAATACTCTCGCAATAAGCTAGATTGTTGATGACGGGGGGTGATTGTGTTTTGATCCCGGTTTGGTGTACTGAGGCGGGTTTTTCCTAAATGGTTTCTCACTCTCCTTCTAGGCAAATTCAGGTTCCCTTGCTATAAATTCAAACACATTAGCTTGATTAGTACCTAATGCATGTAGCCCGAACGGGTAGTACGACGCTGTGCCAAAATTAAAAAAAAAAANGTAAGATGCTGTGCCAAAATTAAAAAAAAAAAATCCTGTTTGAATTAATGATGAAACCTTGTTAGGTTGTGACCCTGAGAAGACGGTGTTTGTTGGCGGGTCCTAAACAAACAAATCTCACGGGCTATACTTTTTAAATAGGAGGAGGGCTCGCAAGGTGTTTTTATTTTTATTTTTTTGCGCTCAAGAAAGAAAGAGAAGGTTTCAAAGAGAAGGGCCCAATATTTCTCCATCATTCTTAGAGGTGTTTTTACTAAATTGTTTCCCACTATACCTTATGCAAATTAGAGTTCATTTCCTCTAAGTTCTACCTTCCTCATCCGTAGCTCATTAGGGTAATTAAAATGCTTATATATATATATATATATATACACGATAATGTGGCGGAATAGTCTCAGGCGTCACTATCGCAATGGACTGGACTGCCAATAAAGGGGAGATCGGTGTTAGAATCCCGGTCGGGCATTCCACACATTCACAAGTTGTGATTAATACACGTCTTGTCAGAGGTGAAGGAAGGGTTTGGCAATCGTATAAATCTAGCGCCGGGACAGAGAATTGAACCCCGGACCCTCAGCACAGAAGTCTGACACCTTACCCCTAGACCGCCAGTTTCACACAATTTATTTGTACAAAGAATGACCACTGCTCTTTACATTTTCACGCTCTTTTGATTGTACTGTACGTGTATTTTACATGTGCGCGGATGCGTAAGTACACGGGTAGCCAGACAACACTTTGTTCTGCCAACACTACCCGCCCCTACCCCATTCCCCCAACCACACCCTCACCCCCCCTCCCTAACCATAAGCGCGATCTAGTTACAGTGTTTATGATCAGCGTTATTGCAAGTATCCGTACATATATTTAACCGCCTGGAACAAATCGTCCTTGAAGTACATTCAACCAACTTTATAACTATCTTCCTTTCGTGTGTAGACGAATCACGGTTGAATGGATAAATAGTATAAAACAATGGTACAAACTTTCTTACAGGGAATCAAGGGAGTCGCTATATATAGTATATTGGTAAACTGCTACCTAATAGTATCTTACAAAATAAGCCAAAACAATTATTTATAAAATAATAAGATTAATAATTTATTTTTTATAGTGTTAATGTGAATATTTTTAATGTGCCAGTACTATTTTTCAACATAATTTAATAAAAAATCGATAAAATTTAATTTGTTTTCAATATTTTAAAATTTGTGATAACGTTGGTTTTTTTTATAAAAAAAACACTAAACTTGTAAAGTTAAGGGCTTTTTTTTTGCAGTTTTTATAACATATTGATTTTTTTTATCAAAATAAATCAAATAATTTTCCAGTAGAAACTTAGAGCTTAATTTTTTTTTTAGTATGATGACCTTAACAATTCATTTGTCAAGGGTTTCCTGGAATTTAATGACAATTTTTTCCCTTCATTTAAAAAGTTTCTCATCTAATGCCGCTATGCTCGTGACAGATATCCAACAACTGTTTAAATCACCAAGTTAAGAAAAGTAGCTCAATGTTTTTATTGGAGCAATATTATATTTATTTTGGCCCAAATAATGTTTGTCATAAAAAAAAACTGCAAAAACACTGCCCTATGCTCGCGTTCCTTGCCCCCCTCCTTAAATAGAGCCTTAACGCGTGAGAAGGGCTAATTAGTGACAGAGAAAACACATACTGTACATCGGTATTTGAAAGATAAGCTTTAAAAATAATTATGTGTCTTGAAAATGTATCTAAAGCTCACAGAACGGTTGAAAATATATATCACTTTCAAATATGGCTCTCCTTTTCACTGCACGATAAAGTGTAAATAAAGAATCAAATAGCCGAAGCTATTATTTATGCTTTTTAGTGAGGAATTCTCCATCCCGATATCATTTTCTGAAATTTGAAAAATTACACCTGGACACGGAAATCGAACCCAGGACCTTTGGTTTAGTACGCCAATGATCTAACCACTGAGCTATCCAGAAATCGCGGCAGAAAGACGGGGATTTCTGGGACGGGTAGAAAGACGTGGATTGTTGGGATCGGTAGAAAGAATTGGATTGTTGGGATTGATAGTAAGACGTGGATTGCTAGTACGGGTAGAGAGACGTGGATTTCTGGGACGGGTAGAAAGACGTGGATTGCTGGGATGGGTAGTAAGACGTGGATCATACCACGCTGATGGTTTTTCATTTCAGAACGATTGTATAAGGCCTCGTGTGAACAAGGATTAACGATGGACGAAAGGTCGCGCCAGATAGGTCGTGAGGAGTCAAGGACATATTATATATAGTTGGATCACCATCATAATAACCTTTTACTGTATTTGTAAACTAACTGCTAAAATTGCAACATTCACCATAAAGTAACTATGTTTATATCAAAGCAGTGAAAAGTGACTTGGAGTATGTGGTGACTTTTTGAACTGTCGAGATTATCTAAGACAGTACGAGTATCTTACTTATGTAGTACAGGCGTTAAATAAAGCCCCATCGTGATTATTCAGCCTTCTACTATCCGGTACTCCGTATTATCCGATCCAGTTCTTGGTGCTAACAAATGCGTTTTAAAATAAAAAATATGTCCATAGCCTTTAGTAATTATTAGTAAAAACAAATCGCAAACGCCTCACAACTGTTACATTGAAGACATCAAAGCATGACTTCTATGGATGCGATTGGCGTCTAATACAGTACTATTGATCAGTGTAGATAGCAGCACTGTTTGGATTTGGCTGGAAACAAAATCTGTGTCAAGGGAGATGTAGATAGCAGCACTGTTTTGATTTGGCTGGAAACAGAAGCTGTGTCAAAGGAGGTGTAGATAACAGCACTGTTTTGATTTGGCTGGAAACAGAAGTTGTGTCAAGGGAGGTGTGGGTAGCAGCACTGTTTTGATTTGGCTGGAAACAGAAGTTGTGTCAAGGGAGGTGTGGGTAGCAGCACTGTTTTGATTTGGCTGGAAACACAAGTTGTGTCAAGGGAGGTGTGGGTAGCAGCACTGTTTTGATTTGGCTGGAAACACAAGTTGTGTCAAGGGAGGTGTGGGTAGCAGCACTGTTTTGATTTGGCTGGAAACACAAGTTGTGTCAAGGGAGGTGTGGGTAGCAGCACTGTTTTGATTTGGCTGGAAACACAAGTTGTGTCAAGGGAGGTGTGGGTAGCAGCACTGTTTTGATTTGGCTGGAAACACAAGTTGTGTCAAGGGAGGTGTGGGTAGCAGCACTGTTTTGATTTGGCTGGAAACACAAGTTGTGTCAAGGGAGGTGTGGGTAGCAGCACTGTTTTGATTTGGCTGGAAACACAAGTTGTGTCAAGGGAGGTGTGGGTAGCAGCACTGTTTTGATTTGGCTGGAAACACAAGTTGTGTCAAGGGAGGTGTGGGTAGCAGCACTGTTTTGATTTGGCTGGAAACACAAGTTGTGTCAAGGGAGGTGTGGGTAGCAGCACTGTTTTGATTTGGCTGGAAACACAAGTTGTGTCAAGGGAGGTGTGGGTAGCAGCACTGTTTTGATTTGGCTGGAAACACAAGTTGTGTCAAGGGAGGTGTGGGTAGCAGCACTGTTTTGATTTGGCTGGAAACACAAGTTGTGTCAAGGGAGATGTAGATAGCAGCATTGTTTTGATTTGGCTGGAAACAGAAGCTGTGTCAAGGGAGGTGTGGGTAGCAGCACTGTTTTGATTTGGCTGGAAACACAAGTTGTGTCGAGGGAGGTGTGCACGAGGCGTTGCTACAAGAGGCAAACTCAGACTGAAAATTACTTACACTAATATTCCACATTATCCAGCTTTTCCGTCACCCGGACCTAAATGCCGCCAGGTTAGGCCGTATAATCGTGACTCTAGTGTAATCATGCCAATGTGATAGAGATCAGGAAGTTTTCATTTAAAGGAAATGTACCCAAATTTGCGTGGAGTGAGAGTAGAAAACCATTTAGGAAAAACCACCCTCAGTACACTCGATCAGGGTTCGAACCTAAATCTCTCGTCTTCAGCAGTTTAGCCTATTGCGAGAGTAATACCTTCTACCACGCGGCCACCGAAGAATTAAAAAAAACTATTATTAACTATTCAATTAATGTATTTAAATCTAAACAGCACAATTTATTTATTTCCACTATTTACTGGTGGTATTATAAAATTTGTTATTACATAATTTTTTTAAATTAACGTGTTTTTCTCTTAAATTAGAGGCCGGAATTCGGGTTTAAACCAAACATTGTGTGCTGGGGAGTTTTACATACTCTATCCTGACAAATGCTGGTCAACTCTCTGTTAATTACCCTTATCATCACTACCACTCCTTGTGTTATTGGTATTAGTTGGTATCAACAATAATAATACCTTCATCGGTGGATGTAAGGTCTAATGTGTCACGCTTGTATCATACTCGATTACTTGCGATGAAAAGACCGGGCTTCGAATCCTAGCCGGGTGTAATGTGCGAGTTATTTCCTGAATGCCTTTCAACTTTTCCTTCACGCAAATTAAAGTAGATTTTCTTTTAATGCTACCTTATTGATCCGTGCCTTTTTAGTATGAATATGTTGCTAGATTGGACAAGTAGTATAATATGGTGCACGCGCATAAACACACATAAATTGTCGGTAGAATTAAATATTGCCCAACACTTAATTTAAAAGTAAAATAAAAAATCGAATTGTTCACACTCAGAACATATTTGACTTTATTTATACATATATATATATATATATACATACTTTATATATATATATATATACTTTATATTTCACTTTCTGAACCGACTGATTATATCTATTATTATTATTAGCACCGCGTCTTACTACCCATTCGGGTTATACACACTTACGCTAATGTGTAATGGTAGGGTGATTGTGAGATGAAATGGAGGTCCTACAGTTTAACGTGGGATCCGAACCACGGTGGAGGCCTGGCATTCCACACATTCACAAGTTGTGATTAATACACGTATTGTCAGAGGTGAAGGAAGGGTTTGGCAATCAGATAAATCTGTGCCGGGATCGAGGATTGAACCCTGGACCCCCAGCACAGAGGTCCGACATCTTACCCCTAGACCACCAGGTCACCTACGACTGATTATATCAGCACACGACTTATTTACTAACTTAAGTCTTGTAAAGACACAACATCCGGACCCCGGCCGATAAATTCATCACTGTGAAAGGGGAAATTCACATTTTAGCCAATAAAATGTTTCTCCTATGCCAGTAATCGAACCCAGGACATATAGCTCAGTAAGTAGACACGTTACAAACTGTGCTAAGGAGTTAGATTTTAATTTTATCAACAACTGATTCTTAAATAATTATTTCAATGGTATTTCAATGGTTGTTTGTAAAGTCAATTTTAGAAATTGATCTCATATTTATTTTAATAATAAATTTTTTTTAGTGAAAAACGAATAATGTTTTTCTTGTTTCACACTAAATATATAAACGTGAGTGTTCAGGTATATCTTGGCGAATCTATTTACTCGCAGGGTTCATAATCTGTTTGCATTGGTAATTATTTACTTAGGACTATTTTCCCCGATGGTAAAACTTTCCTTTCGTCATCTTCTTCGTTCGTCTCTACGACGGCACTGTCTACTAGCTTTTTGTTGTGTTTTTTTTAAAGATAAGGACGTAAAAAAAACTTAAGACTCGATAGGGATCACTACCCACATCGGTGGGCACGTAGACCAGGGAATTATTTACGTTTTATAGTTATTTGACGGTTATGGGAATAATGTTTATGCTTGAATCCTGATTCCCCCCCTTCCCATAAATGTCTTCACACTTATACTACACGCAAATACCGACACATTTTCACTAATATCTACCTTTAAGATCTCAACTCCATTAATTCACATATGTTAATTGTCTGGAAGGCAGAATGAGTGGATTTTAAAGTGACACAAAAGTACACCTTATGACAGCAAAGATTATTGTGTTCCACGTCTTAATTCCTCTCTGGGTTATCTATATATTTACCCTAATATGGCAAAGATGAGGAAGGTATGGTTTTTAACTAATTTTACACTTATTTTTGGAGAGGGAAAGTGGGAAGCTATTCATTTAAAATATACCCCAGTATACTCGTTCGGGATTTAGAGATACAAATTTTCCGGTAAATTTTTAAATCGAGAAATTTTCCGCTTGTGTTAGTAAGTAAATGAAGGGGCTTTGTTGAGGGAGTGGGTATTAGGAGCCTATTACATTTTCTATATAAATATATCAACTAATGTGTTGTGGAATGAGTGGGTAAGTAGTGTGGGGGAGAAAAAGTTGTTAGAGAATATTTAGGCCCACCTTACAATTATTTCAAATATCTTAGTGATGAAAAACTGATGGTAAAATAAATAAAAAAATTAATGGCAATTAGAGATTTTTAAAAAATGCTGAAATTTTCAATTTGTTAAATCCCAGGATAAAGGGAATGTATTCGTAAATATATTTATTGTAATATTGAAGTATTAATATAGGCTTAAATTTTATGCAGCAAACCCGAGGTTAGTTACAGATTCAACCGCATAGCGCTGTAGTCAAAACGTGACTGTGAGACGAGAAGCAGTATCACCTTTATTTCTATATTATAGCTCATTTAATTGTCTGAGTCTGTCACTTTAGCTCAGTCGGTAGCGTGTATGTCTACTGAGATAAAGTTCCAGTGTTCGATTCCTGGCGTGGCCGACAAATTAATCACTGGTAAAATGTGGGGGTCTCCTTTCACAGCGATGAATTAACGGCCGAAGGACTGGATGTTGTGTCTGTTCTATATTTAAGGTGCGGTAAAAGGGAGCGTGAGTAATTTTACAGTTTTTATAGCATTACATTTATTTGGTCAAAATAAATCAAATATATCTCCAGTAGTAACACAGAGTTTAGCTTTATGCACATGCGGATATCAACAGATCTTGAATATCTGTCAAGGGTGTCCTGGAATGTTGTCAAAACTTTTTCTCTTTATTTAAAAAGTTTTGACAAAATTCCAGGACACCCTTGACAGATATTCAAGATCTGTTGATATTAGCATTTGAAGAAAACTAAACTCTATGTTGCTATTGGAGAAATATTTGATTTATTTTGGCCAAAAAATTTCAATTCTATAAAAAACTATAAAAAAATTGCACTCCCTTCTGCCGCACCTTAATTAAGTTAATAAAGCCATGTTTTGCTAGGACCACGACATAACGTTTTAAGATAATGTGGGATTGTTTTATAGAGGTTTCTGTAAATTATCATACATTAAAAAAATATTTAAACTTAAAATTTAAACATTTTAGTTAGTCAGATCCTTCCCCTACATATTTGTGAAAAATACCATTCCACTCCATAAAAGCTCTGAGATTTCTTAGCATATGCAACGTTTCTAAGTACTCTCACATACAGCACACTTAAAGGTACTATTAATATATATATATATAGGAAGGGCTTATAGGGATAGTATTATGCTATGCAGCAATATAATAGTGACAAAATATTAATATATAAGGTTTTAAAAAATCCATAGTTTATAAACTTATATAATTCTTATTTTGCCCTAATTTTACACACACTTAGAACTTTTCAAAAGCATTACAAATAATATTTTTGTTATATTTAAGGAAGTATAAGAACACAAGTTAATACTAATTATATCTGCTCTAATTGATGTGACAGTACACTAGATCCCCAGGCCCTTCCATATGTATAGTTTCAACTTCTGTCCAGTGTACATGGTTAAAGCTAGCCTCGCACACTTATTGCATATTATCACCGTCTTGCTTGTCTCTATGAGAATGTCTAAGACTATTATTACCTCGTAGCAGTTTCAGTACCAGTGTTATGACTCTTACTAACTGTCCTACATCATAGTCATAATAATATAAGGCGGGAGACTCTTCTCGCTTGATGGAAAATCTGTTGGGTGTACCAACTGGGGGGAATAAAAGGTATGATATACCACACATAAACTTCTCGTTCTTTTACCGAGATTTTGTTTTGTTTTAGCATCACGTATTACCATCCGTTCGGGTTATCCGTTTATATAATAGTTACAATAATGGTTTTAGGGATTGGGAAGGTTATATTTAGAGGAAATATACCCGCATTTGCGTGGGGAGGGGAAGAGACGGAAATACATTTTGGAAAACCACCCTCAATACATCTGACCGAGATTCAAACCTCGATCTCCCCGTCATTGGAAGTATAGTCTACTGTAAGAATATCGTGTTAGACCATGTGGCCACTGAAGTGGGTGTAAGCTCTTTGTATTATTATTATTAGCGCCGCATCTTACTACCCGTTCGGGTTATACGCACTTACGCTAATGTGGGATGAAATGGAGGACCTACAGTTTAACATGGAATCCGAACCACGGTGGAGGCCTGGCATTCCACACATTCACAAGTTGTGATTAATACACGTCTTGTCAGAGGTGAAGGAAGGGTTTGGCAATCAGATAAATCTGTGCCGGGACCGATTTGTTTTTTATTACCACCTAGATATGAAGGTCATATTAATGATTATTTTATTTTTTATTTCTTTAAAAACTTTATTTAGAAAAAAGTGTATACTCTTTCTAGAAAGAAAGGTGGAGATTTAGGGGACGCGAGAAAAGGCCATAATTTTTGTAGTTTTTATAGCAATTTTTTTTTTTGCCAAAATTAATAAATTATTCCTCCAGTGGAAACAAAAGAGTTTTAATTTATTCGCGTGATGATATGAACAGTTGTTAAATATCTGTCATGAAAATAGCGACATTAGATGAGAAACATTTTAAATGAAAGAGAAAAAGTTGACATTAAAGTACGGGACACCATTGACAAGATATTCAACAAATGTTGATATCATCTCGTGAAGAAAATTAAACTATGTTTCTGCTGAAGAAATATTTTATTTATTTTAACAAAAAAAGTTTTGCTTTAAAAACTGTAAAAACACTGCCCTTAACTCGCGTTCCCTACACTCTCACCTTAATACTTTTAATGTAATGTATACAAACGATTATTACAGTCGAGTCACACAAAATTGTAAACCACTGTGTGTTCTTTGAAATTTCACTCTTTTAAATTATTGTCGACTGCGTTGTGCTCGCACGTACCGGAAGTGCTTCTCTTCTGAAAGGAAGTGACGTCATACGCTGTGTTACCAGTCAATATTTATACTTGCTACAGCCATGGAGAACTAACTGGGGTACCGTTAGAAGAAGGAAGGCAACTGTAAATATTTCTTTCTTAAAAATAAAAGAACACTTTTTTTTTATTAAAAATACTTAAACAATCTCGTCTAATAGAACAGAATGAGAAGTGCAAATTTTAAAGGGACCCCACATATTTATCAATTATTTTTAGCACCACGTCTTACTACCCGTTAATTTATACACTTATGCACTAATTACACTAATGGTTTCATGGATAAGAGAGGTTATATTCATAGGAAGAGTACCCACATTTGCGTGGAGAGCTAGTGGAAAACCATCTTGGATAAACTACCTCTCAGTACACTCGACCGAGATTCGAACCTTGATCTCCCCGTTATCGGCAGTTTAGTATAATGCGAGAGTAGCGAGTTAGACCTTGTGGCCACACAAATGTATTTAGTGTTCATATTAAACGGATGAATATATTGACTATTAAATTGGTTTCTAAAATCAATTTTTTTCTATAAAATGATAAACTAAGCATTTTTTTAACCATAGTAATATATTATTTAATGTGCACTTTTAATCTTATGTAAAATAACTTAGTAAGATTTGTTTAATTGGTTTGTACCTTAAACCTTTCTATGTATGAAATAAAAATATATATTTGGAGTTGTTCTGTATATTTAATTTGGTTCAGCTCTACGGATATTTAAATAATCCCCAAATATGCTATAAGTGTCACTTAAATAAGTATTCTACTTGCTATAAACACTTCAACTAAATAGGAGTCTAATATTAATTGGCGATACAAACCCCCCTCTATGCATTAGTTTTTATTTTCCCTCTTAGAAGATAATGATAAATAAATGTTTTAGTAAACAACTGAGACGAAAATTCGCGAATAATATACTAAATATAGTCTTGAAAAATTTCCGTGTGCGTTGGCCACTCACTGAGCATTATTATATTATTTGGTTAACGGTTTCTAAACAGCAGATCGTTTTAAAAGAAGTGTTCGATAATGAAGTCTGCAACCCGTCTTACCTGTTTGTATTGCTGGCCACCTACACGGTAAATGTTAGGGGACCACCAAGAGCCTGCCTGGCACTGGCTCGAACCTTTCTTTCCACAGCATGCTCGGCAAATGTTAACAAACCGTTCTGAGTGAAAGCATTTCCTTGCGTTTAGCAGTCAAGGGAACCTGAATACATCTAATGGTTACGTGGGAAGTGTGTTCCACTGAAAGAGTAATAAAATTTAGTATGATCGACTGCCGATTTTTTAAAATGTATTCATCCACTTTAGTACTTTTTGTGCTGGTCTATCAGCGACAATTTTATTTTAGCACCGCGTCTTACTAACTGGTCAGGCTATACGCATATGTGCTAATTACACTAATGATCATTGTACGAGTAAGGTTGAAGTTAGAGAAAGTGTACCAGCATTTTAATTGAGGGAAAAACTATCCTCAGTACACCCGACTGGAATTCAAACCCCCAATTTCCCCGTCATCGGCAGTCTAGTCTAACACTAAAGTGACGCCTTAGGCCATGCGGCCACTGAAGCAGGTGTTAGCGACTATCGGTGGACACTTTGACAAAGGTGATAGGCTCGTCTTGTCTGATTCACCCGTGATTAGGGGTTAATGGAATCGTATCCTGACTTAGTACTCAAATTGGTTTTTAATCTATTTGTTTTTACACTCTCACTGGCAAACAAAATTATATGAGCTTGAGTTTTAGGTCACAACCACACCTATGGGGTATTAACAGCTGCTAAATGCCATAATAGTGATCAATATATAATTATTGACGTCTTCTTTAAGGCTCTTATCACTACTAGGGCTATTAGCATATGAAACCTTATGTACAGGTAACTCCAAATGACTCTTCGCCTGATTTCACGTCGCGTGAAGACTAAATACACCTTAGCCTGGATTCGAAACCAGTCGCATATAAAAGGCAGTTGATACATATTTAGTAATCTTTATATATTTTTGTTATTCTTTATGATTATTTGAAACTAAATCGTAATTTTAACATGAAAAGGTCTATTTACGTCCTTTGTGAAGATCTAACGACATTTATATCCCTACTAGTCACTGACCCCACACCACGCATCAAGGTCATTCAGTTATTAAACAATAGAAAGCCTTTTTTTCCCCGTACCTAATGTATTATCCATTTGAGTTTTCCACATATTTACTCTTTAATATGAGCTATTAAAACTTCTAACACCTGTAGAATCCTACACTTCAAATGTTATTTCTTTAGAACCCTAGCATAAAAAAATTCGCCTAAGGCATTTATTTAAATTTCAAGGTCAAGCCACCATTGTAGTACGACTTACCTTACAGCATATTTGTAAGAATAAATATAAGAAAATACAAATTATTCAAATATCGAAATTTTTTATTAGAAAATAATATCAATTATGTAATGGTAATACAGTATTCAAATGGTAAGATAAGTAAAATAATAATAATAATAATAACAAACCAAATTTAAACCCGCTTGGTGGCCGCATGGTCTAATGCACTATTCTCGAAGTATACTATGGACCACCAGTGACGGGGAAGATCAAATTTTGAATCCCAGTCGGTTGTACTGAGAATGATTTTCCAAAATTGTTTTTCACTCTCCCCCCACGCAAATGATGGTACACCTCCTATAAATATAGCCTCTCTTATCCCTAAAACCATTAGTGTAGTCAGTATATGGGCGTTTAACACCTGAAAACGTTCCGCGGAACCCAGTTTTAATACCACTGAGGTAGGCTATGTATGAGAAAGGTAGAATTTAGAGTAAATGTAACCGTATTTGTGGAAAGGGTGAGAGGGAAACGATTAAGGGAAAATCATTTTAAAACATCCTGGCTGGGATTTTAACCCTGACCTTACACATGATTGTTATCTCACATAAGACGATTGACACCTTTATCCACGTACTCACCACGTTTTTATTCAGAACCTGCCAGTACATAGAAATAAAACCAGAACGTAAAGTTTTGTTTTCTAGTTTAATCATATTATACAGTACATCAGAAAAAAATTCAAGCTGTAGTAAAACTGGTGAAAATATTTTTATTTGCAAAATCTTTAGCATTTATTCCGATTACTGTACCATAACTTTCATGATACATAACGAAGGAAGAAAAAAAACCATTGAAAAGTTTTAAATGTATTCCATAGCTTTTTGTTTCTATCAATATACATGTGTTGTCTTAATAGATAAAAACACGGGCCATAACTCATTTTAATGTTAGAATAATTTATAAAAACATAAAATATGTTACAAGATAATGGTTAAGTGAGTCGCTCTAAGCTATTCCCGACTTGTCTTAAGTGCATTCCAATATGGCGGTCGTTTGATGACTATGACGTCACTGATGACAAATGTAAAAGGAGGAAGGGGGGAGCCGTAAGGAGCGTACCTACGTTTTCACAAAACCAATTAAAAACCAATTCGTGGTTGTTAAATAAACTTGAAATAAATGCTAGCACAATATAAAGCTGTTTTTACTCGGCAGCAGCTAAACGCTAACTCAAAATAGACGAGATTGCAGCTGACGGAAACACCAGGGTTCGAATCCCTGCTAAGTGTATTTTTGTTTTACGTGTAATTGGTTTCCACTCTCCTGTCACGCAAGTGTGGATACTTTTACTCTTAATTCACCTTTCTGATCCCTACCCCATTCATTAATTGAAATGCAAATGGTTTTGTCAGGTAGTAAGATGCGGCGTGAAAAATTGTATTTTATTAAATATAGTTAATATTGGTGGTCTTGGGGTAAAGATTTTGCCTCAGGAGCTGATGCTCGTGGGCTCAAACCCATCCGGGGTCAACGGATTTTTCTTGAGCGATATAAATCCGTTGCACAACTTCCTTCGGAGGGGAAGTAAAGCCATCGGTCCTATGTAGATTGTGGCATGTAACAGAACTCTGGAAAGTGTGTGGAAATACCTTTCCCAGAAAAATTGGTAGGCCCTTTCACTCTCGCTCATAGAAATTCTCGTGTGCTCATATAATCAGTCGGTTCAGAAAGAGCACGTTAAATACCTCAAATAAATAAATAATATATTAATATAAAAATTGCCATTTCTAAGATTTTATCCTGTTATATTTTTTAACTCATTGGTTTAGGATAGGAATGATCTACCCCTGATTTATCTAGATTCTAGACAGCTAGCGATGCTAACCTAGACACTTATAGGGTGTTAACCATAACTCTACGCTTAAATCAAGTAGCAATTAATCCATCCATAAAATACTTCATTTTATAATAAATTTGTTGCTATCGATTTAACAATTTTGATGATCATTTGATATAAATCGGACGCTTTTAGATGTAATTTAGGCCAAGGGCTTACAATTGGCGGCTAACGATGCCTTTTTTATTATGCAGCCCACAAATTTTCTTGTAAAATCTATCTACTATAATAAAATATATGTTTTTATAAGAGAAATTGAAAGTTTTGAGCTGCGTGGGAAGAATCCATGAAAGTTTCAGCTGGTGTTCACGTTTAATTTCTTCCTTATATCTGCTGTATTATATTGACATATTAAAGATATTATAATTTTAGTCGGAAAATCCCTTTAGTAAATTATGTAATTAATAAGTTTAACTTACCATTTCTTGTTTCATCGAAAATTAAATATCTGTTCTTGTTTTTGCATAACTCGACAAATATTATCCAATTAAAACTAAATTCTTGGATTCAATTGTGCCCCATGGTTATTTTTATTTTGGAAACCCATTGTATAGATTATATGCTTACTGAAAAAATAAATAATTATCCAAACAAATGATTTAACTGAAAGAAGAATAAAACACCAGAATAAACCATTCATTTGAATTGCATTTGAAAATTAATTGTTGCTACTATTTACTTGACTCGAGTATTAACACATTTAATTACCATTTTAATCTAATTTAGTTGAAACGGTATAAAAGCTTTAGCAAATAAAAACATGCCACTAGGAATAAGAGAGGGATCGGCAGACCTATCATTTAGTTAAGAGACCAGGATTCAATCCCAGTAGGATGTATGTGAGATGTGTTTTTAAAACAATTTTTTTCCAGTTTACTTTCCGGCTCCCTCAACCTATTTTTAAAAAACCTCATCCTGTTATTATAGACTGATAGACAGTACTAATACAAGAATATACAAATGAAAATGTTAATATTATTATTCGAGGTATTTAACGTGCACTTTCAGAACCGACTGATTATATCAGTACACAATAATTTCTATGAGCGAAAATAAAAGGGCTCACCAAGTTTGCCTGGAAATGTATTTTCATATACCTTCCAGGGTTCTCTTACATGTCAAAATTGACATGGGACCGATGGCTTTACTTCCCCTCCAAATGTAGTTGTGCTACGGAATTTTATCTCTCAAGAGAAATACGTCGACCCCAGCTGGATTTGAAACCACGAACATTGGGTCATGAGGCGAGAACTTTACCCCAAGACCACAGAGGTCTACTATATGCTATTACATATTAATTTAAGTACTTACTGTGCTTAGGTTTTTTTCTAATTAAGTTGTAATACGATAACTATAAAAACTTCACCAGTACTCCCTTACGTATTATTACTATTTTATTGAGCTCATTAACGTAATGTTCTCGGAATTGAAATTAATGTTTAGATGCTTCAAATATTAAACTTAATGGTTATATCAAATATCTGATAGGTTATAATAGATTCTATAATAAAATAAGAGTTTTAAAGTGTGATACAAAACTGGAATAGTCCAGTATGTTTTATAAAGGACATTTAAGTAATAAATTTACCTCCACTCCCCCCTCCCCCCCCCGATAAATAAGTCTTAGGCATTGCGATTGAGATCCATCAAAGTGTAAACTACTTAAAATTGATTTCATCGATAACTTAAATCAATATAATGTTATGAAATATAGTTCTTAAAAGATTCTCTTTTATTAATGTAATTTAATCCATCTATATGATGTTGTAAGCACATAGACTATGTACAGAAAATTAAACTTCATGTCTATATTGGAGAATTATTTGATTTATTTTGACTAAAAAATATTTTGATATAAAAACTGCAAAAATACTGTTATTAACTCGCGTGCCCTAAACTCCTAACTTAATAAGAAAATAAAGGGTTAGGAAAATATAATGGTGTCGAAGTTCCCCAATTAGACTAAAATACGAAATAATATTTCACTGAATTATATCTCATACAAAGCTCACATAACTTTAGTTTTCAGATTTAAATATGTTCTTACTTTTTTTTTCTTAATGATGTTATTTGGTATCACTGAACCCTTTTGCCCGAAGTGGTTTTGAAACTAAATAAACCCTCTCCCTCCCGACACTATATGTTGTGGTCAGGGTCAAACGATAGGGGTTGTAGCACATAACTCTTGCCCCAGAAAAAAAAAACACGTTCAAACACTTCCGCCATTCGAAGCTAAACATTAAGACTGGTTTACGATTATGAGGGCAAGGGTAAGATGGGAAGATTCAAATTAAAGCGAGATGATAATTTATTTATTTTTCGGCGGTAGATCATTTTCATTAATTTTCTTGTTTTTTCTTGTTTTACTACACGTTCGTGTTATACTATACTCTGTATTGATTATTCTAATGCACTAGGGAGGAGGAAGTTTGAATTTTAGAGGAGGTATACTCGTATTTGAGTGAAAATTGAGTGGAAAACCATTTAGGAAAAAAATCCTCAGTACACCTTACCAGGATTCGAACTACGCGCTCTCCATCATTGGCACTATCTAGTCTATTGCGAGATTATAGTCTTAAACCAGGGATCTCCAGCGTTTTCAAACTGAAGGAGCTATTGCATCAGAAAAAAAATACATGCTGGAGCTTTCACAAATGTTGTTTACACTAATATTATGAGCATTCAGTAAATAAAGTTAAATTTTACGAATATAAAAGTATTAAATAAGCCGAAAACATCATATGTTCTGACAATGCCTTTAGATAATGTCCTTTACTAGGATTTGAAGAAATTGGCAATCCTAATATTACTGATGCTATTTTACAGTGTGAAAAACAAATACACAGTTTCTTGAGTACCCTGTAAGAGAATGGAGTGATTAGGTATGTGTGTGTGTGTGTGTGTGTGTATGTGTGTATGTGTGTATGTATGTGTATGTATATGTATGTATGTATGTATGTGTATGTATATGTATGTATGTATGTGTATGTATATGTATGTATGTATGTATGTATGTATGTATGTATGTATGTATGTATGTATGTATGTATGTATGT
>CABFWB010002321.1:19694-87517 GCA_902151455.1 Timema bartmani
AAATATTCTTACATGAAAACAAATATTTTTTCCACACTTGCCTGAGTCATGTCGAAAATTGAATAAACGTGGACGAATAACGAATGTGTGGACTCTGATTAAGAGGTGTCTGCTCCAAAAAAGGTAAAAAATATTATAATTTATCTGTGTTGTATTTTCTTTATAAAATTTGAAATTTCATTTGGTTTTTTTAAAATTAGTTTTCTAACTTTCATAGGGGGGTCAACTGACCCTTTGACCCCCCCCTGAATCCGCGCCTGTATGTATGTATGTATGTATGTATGTGTATGTATATGTATGTATGTATGTATGTATGTATGTATGTGTATGTATATGTATGTAAATACAAATAAATAATAGTCTAAATTTGCCTCATGGATCCTGAAATAACTCTGGTGGAGCCCAGTTCAAAAAACTCTGCCCTAGACCATGCGGCCACCAAAGCGTTTTTTTTGGGGTTATTTAACGTGCACTTTATAAATGGATTGTGTCAACCCACGACTTACTAACTAACTTAAATCTTAAACAGACACAACACCTCCACGCGTGCAGTTAATTCATCACGGTGAAAGGGGAAACTCACAATAATGAGTTTTTAGACAAAGCTGAGAATTGAACCCGGGACCCTTAGCATAATAGACAGACACAGATAAGGTGTCGGACTCACTATTGGATCAACGGTTTAATATTGATGTTATTTTAAAAGTAAATAGCATGTATTGGTGTGCACATGGAATAGGATGTCAAGCTCATCTTGTTTAGTATGTCATTGACAAATAGGTCGGGCCTCGACTCCCAGTTGATTCCAACTACCCCTCCATACGAGTTAGGGAACTTTTCCTCCTAAACTATATCCTCCTCACCCTCACTCTCTTGCTGTACATATTTGGATGGGTGGTAAGACTCAAGAATGTGTCAAAAAAAATTGCTGGATTAAATCATTATGTAAGATATTTGTCCCAGAAATGATAGTGACATGAATAATTTCGTTTCTAAATTTATTTTGAAAAATAAAATAAAGAGGTTCTAGTGGTTTTTGGTGTCTAATTAGTTCAGTGAGGTGTTTTAAGTTGTAGGAGACCCAAGTTTGATTCTAAGCTTCCTTAAAATAAATTGGTAATAGGATACTTGTGATGATATTTTAATTCCAATTGGGATATAATAATAAATAGATTTCTAACATTTTTAATGAGTTTGTCATTTCAATTGGAATTTTAAAATAAATTAACATATATTTGTGATGAGTATATGATTTAGTTCAAGAAAATATAATAACCCACTTCGGTGGCCGCGTGGTCTAAGGCAATACTCTCGCAATGAACTAGACTGCTGAAGACGGGGAGATAATGGTTCGATCCCGGTAGTGCTTAGGCATACTGAGGGTGTTTTTTACTAAATGATTTCCGACTCTCTTCCCACTCAAATGAGGGTACATTTCCTCTAAATCCAATCTTCCTAATCGCCAATTCATTAGCATGTGTGTATAACCTGAACGGGTAGTAAGACGTAAGGCTAAAAAAAAAGAGTCTTAAAATTATCTGCGCTTTTGTTTTTTAGTGTTTAAGAATGAAAGACAATTTTATTTTTACAAATATATACATATAAGTGTGTCGGTGCATAGCATGTGTTTGTTTTGCTATCAAGAGTGAGGAATTAAGTTTTATCAATGGATGGTTTAAGTGGGGAAGTTATTTGTGGTGTATGATAGGGCGATATCTGCTTTTGTTGAATGACCCGCAAAATATTAGAGTATACTATGGAAGATTATACTATCAGAATGGTTGGTCAGGCAAAGAACACAAATATAAAACTATATCGTCAGCTGTGACGTAGTCCCTTTGATAAGGGTGCATGGACAGAGATTGTACCTAACAGCAGAGCTGTTGCTATCATTGCTACTGTGTTTACTTATATAATTTTATTTTTTTTGAGGTATTTAACGTGTACTTCCTGAGCCCACTGATTATATAATCATACAACTTATAATTTTTAACTTAAGGTGGCCGCCGCGCTCAGCGAGAGAGTACCAATCGCTGTCAGGCTACAACTATCTGTGTCGTTTTCTGGAACTAATTCTCTATTATGTCTGAGTTTATACTCCCTTTCGCAATTCACCCCTTTTTTATTACAATAAGAAAGAAGGGAAATAAAACTATGAAACCTCTTATCTGAAGGTAAATTCTAAAATATCTTAAAATTTTACGTTTTGAGCCTATAAAAGAATTACTGTATTTGTTAGAGGAAGAGCTAAATCTAGAGCCCTTTTTTCATCAAACCTAGTCTCATAGCTCCGTGAATATGATTAAAAAGTTGTTAAGGAGCTAATGCCACATTTTCACACATGTTTTCTATTAATAAAATCCAAACTATAAGGTTGTTAAGGAAAAAGAATCAATATTGGAACCTTTTGACTTTATTTTGACATGAACCATATTTTTAAATTACGCATCGTAGAGTTAAATATTGCGTTGGAGCTAAACGTCTGCGCAGTAAATTTCTCGCTTACCGAGGCGGCCCCCCTTAAGGTGGGGATGTAGGGGATGCGAGAAAAGAGCAGTGTTTTTGCAGTTTTATAGTAATTTTTATAGTAGATTTTTTGGGGGGAAATAAATGAAGCATTTAATCCCGTAGAAACATAGAGTTTAATTTTCTTCACATGGTGATATCAATCGTTGTTGAATATCTGTCAAGTGAGTCCTGGAATTTAATGACAAGTTTTTGTTTTCATTCAAAAAGTTTCTTATCTAATGCCGCTATACTCATGTCAGATATTTAACAACTGATGATATCACCATGTGGCCAAAATTAAACTCTGATTCTACTGGATAAATATTAGTTTTATATTAACAAAAATAGAGTCAAATAGCCAAAGCTGTGATTTATGCTTTTTAGTGAAGATTACTCCATCTAGATATCATATTCAGAAAATTGAAAAATGACACCTGGACACGGGAATCGAACCCGGGACCTTTGTATTAGTAGTTTTGTAGAGCATTGGCGTACTAAGCCAAAGGTCCCGGGTTCGATTCCCGTGTCCAGGTGTCATTTTTCAATTTTCTGAATTTAACAAAAATATTTTTTTTTGCTGTAAGATCTGCCAAAACGCTGCCCTTAGCTCGCGTCAACCTAAACTACCACCTTAAGGTTGGGTGCTAGTGACCGCGAATTTAGTGCGCTAATTTTGCAGTTTTTATAGCATAAACATTTTTTGAACAAATAAATAAAAATTTTCTTCTAAAGAAACATATAGTTTAGTTTTCTGCACGTGCTAATCTCAACAGTTTTTGAATATCTGGCATGAGCATGATGGCACTTGGTGACAAACTTTTTAAATTAAGAGGAAAAGTTGTCATTAAATTCCAGGACACCTCTGACAGATATTCAAGGACTGTTGAGATAGCATGTGCAGAAAACTAAACTCTATGTTTCTATAGAAGAAAAATTTGATTTATTTTGTTCAAAAATGTTTATGCTATAAAAACTTCAAAAATACTTCCCTAAACTCACGCTCACTAGCACCCCATCTTAAGGATATCTTGACGTGAATAATTTGCCTATATTCCACGGGTTATTATAGCTAAATTTTCTTCAGAAACAATACAACATATGCCAAATAAATTACCACTTCATATAGCTCTGTATTATGGTTAAAGTGTACTAAAACTTTCCATTTATGATTAATGTTTTGACTCTTAATAAATATTTGTTAATTTAATAGGATTTAATTTTTTAAGACTGAATGTAGACGTTAAAATCTCTAGCAATTTTAATTAATAGTATGTTGTTTCAAAATATAGCTTACATTAAAATTGCTGCTGAAAACATACTAAGAATGATTCACCCTTAACGAACTTACATTTTGAGCTGTATGATTTTTTTTAAATACGTATTAAAATGAAAAATTAGCTCATTTCCACAAGTTGTCACATATCTGAGGTCAAGGTGAATGGCAGGCGTAAAGAATTTTCGTAGGAAGAAACTTATCTGACAACTATAAAAGCTACTAGATAGACTTTCACGTATTCATACGTCAATTCTTATGTTAATGTTGAAAGATATTATCAATACCTATAAAATAATACTAATAAATTTGTAAAATACTATCATTTTGGTCCGTAAACAAATATATTTGTATTTTTAAAAGCCCATTACTATCAGATTAGTCTACTAATATAAAACTGGCATATCTTTTTTTTAATACTCGTACTGGAAGAATTTATTTTTAATGAACTCATCAACCTGGTATTAATGCAGTTTTTTAAAGTGTATGTAATATTTTACCATGAGAGATGCAGTATCTAGTTTTGTCCCCTGTGCACGTAGACTTTTAGCAGCTCTCTGGGAACCGTAAGTAGTCCAGGGTATACCTTAAAGGCTGTCTACACGTCTACGGGTTCGGCCAGACTGACAAGCGTGCGAGCGATTGAGCGAGAGCGTGATTAGCAGATAGCTCTTGATAGTTGTTGACTAGGAGGCTCCAAATCCTGGCTCAGTAAACAGGGTGGTTTTTGACAAGTGATTTATTGTTTTGGTTTTCTCATCCTCTCTCCACGCTAATGGTGATTCTTATTTGTAGAGGCCTACTTTGATAATATTGAAGTGTTTTAACATATCAGTTTTACACATATATATGTATATATATATATACACATATAAGTATGGTTTATGATCTTACCAATTAAATTAGGCTGTTAGTAGCAAGTGTGCTAAACCTATCGATATTAATAAAAATGTCAAAATGAAAAGTTTTCCTAGCACTCAATGAACCAACATACAATAATATTGCCTAGCGCCTGTAAACTAGACTGTACCGGGTCGAGCGCGCGCGCTTTAAAAATAGAACCAGTTCTATCTTTCAAGCGTGCACGCTCAGTCGCTCGCTCCAGTCTGGCCACCTCTCATCACAACCAATGTGTTCTATTTTATAATTTAGTCGCTCGCCCAGTCTGGCCGCCCCCGTACCCACAATGATGATAGTGATTATGAAGGTGTGGAGCCAGTGGTAATCTTAAACCTAACTTAAAACTAACCAACCAGACCATAGTGACCAAAGCAACAGTTACCTTTTGGGAAAAATACCATCGGTAATCGAATCCGGGACTTTATATCACTTGCCAAGGGTGCTGACCAATAGAAAAAAAGGAAAGTCGTTTTAATAAAATGCGTGTGCACTACCGTTCAGTAAAACCTTCTTAAACCATTAGTGTAATTAGTACATAGGCATATAACCCGAATGGCTAGTATGACGTGGTGCTAAAAAAAATATAAAAAAATTGTAACGTGAGGTGTTTTCACTTTGACCAATCAGGTTGGTATTGCATTATTTGTCAATTATTTTTGAATATGGAACATTTTATAAAGCTAAAAATCATGGATTTTCTTTGTACTCTTATATTAATACCATATACTCAATATAGGTAAAACCCTACATATTCGTAAATCGTAAAATTACACCTGAACACAGGAATTGAACCCTGGAATCCTAGCTGAGCACATGAATTCTCTACCACTTAGCTATCCAGTGCGGAGGGTAGTTATTCACTCATAGTTTAAGGTGGTTATATAGGGAACGTGGGTGAAGAGTAGTATTTTTTGCAGTTTTTATAATTTTTTTTGCCAAACTAAATAAAATATTGCCGTAGAAAAATAGAATTTAATTTTCTTCATATGGTGATATCAACAGTTGTTGAATATCTGTTGAGGGTGTCCTGAAATTTAGTAACAATTTTTTCTCTTCGTTTAAAAAGTTTCTCATTATTATTAATAGCACCGCGTCTTACTACCCATTCGGGTTACACGCACTTACGCTAATGTGCAATGGTAGGGTGATTGTGAGATGAAATGAAGGACCTACAGTTTAACGTGGAATCCGAACCACGGTGGAGGCCTGGCATTCCTCACATTTACAAGTTGTGATTAATACACGTCTTGTCAGAGGTGAAGGAAGGGTTTGGCAATCAGATAAATCTGTGCCGGGACCGAGGATTGATCCCCGGACCCCCAGCACAGAAGTCTGGCACCTTACCCCTAGACCACCAGGTCACCCCTAAAAAGTTTCTCATCTAATACCACTATGTACATGGCAAATATTCAACAACTGTTGATATCACCATGTGAAAAAAATTAAACTGTATGATTATGCTGGAGCAGTATTTGATTTATTTTACCATAAATATGTTTTGATAAAAAACTACAAAAAATTGCCCTTAGCTCGTCTTCTCTACCTTAAGGAAGAGTATATGATAGCCGTGTGTTAGTCATCAATGATTATGAGCCATCATGAACAGCTCAGTAGTAAAGCATTGGCACGGGAAGGGTCTCATGTTCAATTCCAGTATACATATGTCATAGGCCTGTTTCAGTTGTCAAATATGATACTTGATGCAGCTATATCCGTTACCCAAAGAGTATTTCAACCTTCAAAGCTCCATTATTCATATAAAATTATATGTAAATGCGTTATATTTCTTCCGTAAACCCTACATTAGTTATATTTTTGAGAGAGTTTTTAACAAAGCTGTGTGAAAAAAAAAAGTCGTTGGGACTCCCAAATACAATAACCCTTAAAATTACTCAATCGTAACATATGGGGGTACCAACATATTATCAGCGCTACGTAATTATATTTATTTAGACGTAGTGTCTGGTTGTTGTTGTTGTTGTTTTATGTTAAGTCGCCATTATTTCTCTCTTTCCTTTCCATTTTGTTATCAGTAACGACATTAACATGCCCCCCCCCTCAGCTGTCATTATATTTTCTAGTTTCCAAGTGAAGCTCATTATTTTTCTGTTATCTATTTCACGTAGTAAAGCAGGATACTGCCTCAGTTGAACTCGTGTTTTCAAACACGACGACCTATAAGTAGATTTGTCATTCGACCACCATTTTAAACTTGTTGCTCCCCTCCTGTGCTTATTGTCGCCAGGCTATAGGCCTACACTTATTTACACGCGAGACGCCTGAATTGTATCCGCTGGGAATGGTTGGTCTCTATTCCATCATTTCTCAAAACAAACAACACAAAGGAAAAACCTGAATTATATACACTGGAATTATTGGCCTCACATCAACAGACTCCTGAATTGTATACTATGGAATTATTGCCACTATATCAACAAAACCCTGAATTGTATCCACTGGAATCAATAGAATTATATCAAGAAAATACTCCATTATATCAATATTATATATTGGCATTATATAAACAAAATCCTGAATTGTATCCATAGTTGTTTTTTTTGGGCATTATATCAACAAACTCCTGGATTGTATACATAGGAACTTTTTGGCACTATATTAACAAATTCCTGAATTGTATTAACTGGAACTTTTTGGCACTATATTAACAAATCCCTGAATTGTATTAACTGGAACTTTTTGGCACTATATCAACAAATTCCTGAATTGTATTCACAGGAACTTTTTGGCACTATATTAACAAATTCCTGAATTGTATTAACTGGAACTTTTTGGTACTATATCAACAAATTCCTGAAATTGTATTCACAGTAACTTTTTGGCACTATATCAACAAATTCCTGAATTGTATTCACATGAACTTTTTGGCACTATATTAACAAATTCCTGAATTGTATTAACTGGAACTTTTTGGCACTATATTAACCAATTCCTGAATTGTATTAACTGGAACTTTTTGGCACTATTTCAACAAATTCCTGAATTGTATTAACGGGAACTTTTTGGCACTATATTAACAAATTCCTGAATTGTATTAACTGGAACTTTTTGGTACTATATCAACAAATTCCTGAATTGTATTAACTGGAACTTTTTGGCACTATATTAACAAATTCCTGAATTGTATTCACTGGAATTATTGACATTATATATTTTTTAAATCCTGAATTTTATCCACAGGAATTTTTGGCATAATATAAAAAAAATCCTGACTTGTATCTACCGGGATTATTGACATTATATCCACAAAACTTTAAATTATATCTACAAATAGTGGACCTTAAAGTGGGATGAAAGGAGACGCGAGAAAAGGCGAGTGTTTTTGAAGTTTTTATTGTAAAACTTTTTTCTGCAAAAACAAATAAAATATTTCTCCAGTACAAACATAGAGTTTAATTTTCTACACATGTTGATATCAACAGTTGTTGAATATATGACATGAGCATGGTGGGATTAGATGGGAAATTTTTTAAATGAAAAGGAAAAAATTGTCACTAAATTTCAGGACACCGTTGAGAGATATTCAAAAACTGTTGATATCACCATGGGAAGAAAATTAAACTCTTATGTTTGTAGTGGAGAAATATTTTATTTATTTTAGCCAAAAAAAGTTTTGCCATAAAAACTACAAAAACACTGCCCTTTTCTCGCGCTCATTTAATCCCACACTAAGTCTTAGTGTTTATGCTACTGGGGCGGGTATGAGGATGATATAGTTAGAAAGTGAATGTGTCTGTTCTCGCGTGAAAGTAAATATATAAATAAATAATTTAGGAAAACCCACCATGGTAGATCCGGCCACGATCCAAGCCACTGGCAAACCAAACAAGATGGGACCGAGGTTTGTCTGCGTGTCCACTTGTACGGGATCAAAACGCACAGTAAATTTATATTTAAAAAACAAATCATCCCGTCTCACTACCCTTTTGTGTCATACGAATCAAACCCAGGACTTTTAACTCAGTAAACAGACACGCTACCGACTGAGATAAGGTGTCAGAAAATATCATTAATCATAGATTAAAATATTATCGCTGTTGACAGGAAAAATACATTTTTTTTAAATTTTCTAAAATACTCTCTGTATTAAAATTGGACTGTAGCTACCCGCTGCGCCTTTTTACCGGAAAAATCGTCAACCATCGTTCTCTTATCTGTCAACCATGGCAGAGGCACGTCCTGCCGATAAGAGCTGAGAGGGAATTGGTCGTGTAAGGAGGGTTGCTGACCCTGTTTTTAAACAAGGGGAAGCGTTTTTTCAAAGGCCAGCTACCAAAATCGTTTGTGTGTGTGAAAAGGAAGTCACCACAATATAATAACTTTTTTTCCTTAACACGTAGAGAAAGTACCGTACTCTATTGTAATCACAAAAAGTTTCGACGTAGGGAACTTTTATATTTTTTTTTATTTGTAAAACCCACTTAGACAGGCCTTAGACAGGCGTCACTATTGCAATAGACTAAACTGCCGATGACAGAAAGATCGTTGTACGCATCCCAGTCAGGTGTACTGAGAGTGTTTTTTCTCTAAATGGTTTATAACTCCTCCCCTCACAAATGCGGTACCATTCCCTCTAAATCGAACCTTATTCGTTCCTAACACATTAGCCTAGGCCACAGACAAGTAAGAAAACAAGTAAGAAACAGACTCTCAACCTTACGGGGATTTCGGCTGCGCTCCTTTTGCCAGCTTGAGTCCTTCAACACTGGGCTTCGCTAGTGTCACCGCTGGTTTATGATAGGACTAGCCGCAGCGACCCTAGTGGTGAAAGACTCAAGCTGCCAAAAGGAGCGCAACTCTTTTAGCCTGGAGGTTGAGTGTCTGGGTATATAATTTGTCTGTGGTCTAGGCATATAATCGAATGGGTATTAAGTACTGTATAAAAAAACTCTGAGAATGTAGAATGCTGCCTAATGAAGAACTTCATGGTATGTACTCATCCCCAAACATATGAAGGATAATCAAGATGTGTAGGTTGAGGTGGGACGTGGTCATGTGGTGAGTGTGGGGAACTACCAACTTGTATACATAATTTTAGTTGGGAAACCTGAAGAAACAAAACCCTTTGATAGGGCCAAGACGTCAATGCGAATATAATGTGAACATTTATTTGAAGAAGATTGGCTGTCAGGCTAGATATTGGATGGAGGTCTCTTTGGATAGGATTGAATGGCGAGTTTATGGTCTGGAGGCCATGAACTTTCTAGTTCCTTAAGGTCAGAGAGTTAGTTTGTTAGTTAGTAGATCACCCACTCCAGTGACTTAACGGTCTAAGGCGTGACTCTCAGGTTTGACCAGCCTGTTAATAGCTGGTAGATTGGGGTTCAAACCCCGTTGGGTTTATTTAGGGTGGTTTTTAGCAAAATTGTTTGCCACTCTCCTTCCACGCAAATGCTTGTAGATTACCTCTAAACTACTTCCTTCCTCATCCTACCCTATTAGATGGATATAACCTAAACAGATAGTAAGACGCGGAGAAAAAAATAAATAAAAAGGTTAGTAGGAACCGTGCGTCTCAAAAACACCAAATTGAAAAATTATATGAAATGATCCGACACTTTAGCTTTTCTGTCTACTGATCTAAGAGACCCCGGGTTTGATTCCTAGCATGGCCAAAAAATGTATCATTGATGAAATGTGGGTTTCCCCCTTTCACAGTGATAAATTAACGGTCGTGGGCTAGATGTTGTGTTCTAGATGTCATCTAGTTTATGAGTCGTGTACTGATATAATCAGTCGGTTCAGAAAGTACACATTAAATATCCTAAATAAATAAACAAATGAAATGAAGGGATTTAATATGTTTGTTGATCAAATAATCTTACATTGTATTATCATACAATCTAAAATTAGAAGTGTTATGATTTTGAATCTCTATATAATTTACATTGATTTTTGAATGTATATATACTCTCGGCCTATGATTATGGTTGACCTTGGTGAGGAAGGTTCGAGGTTCAATCCTTGCCCAAGTAGGTTAGGGGGTAGTTTCTCCATTTGGTTGCCCTCCCATTCTCTTCCCATGTGGTTTACCGGTGCATCTAATATTCTCATTCCTCATCCTTATAGAGCCTAGCGCCCACTTTAGCTCGCCGAAATAATTCAATTATCGCCTGGGTGGACACGCTGATAAAAGGCGTCTGTATCGTTTTGTCCGGCTTGTTGGGGACGGAGTTGTCGGGGTTATAATCCTGGTTGGTGCCATAGTAAGGCATTCTCCTCCCCCCCCTAATGTGTTTCCCCGCCTCTATTCTCTCCATACATGAAAATGCGGATACATATCCTCTTAATTCTTCCTTCCTCACCCCTGTCCCCCAATAGTATTGGTATGGTGAAAGCCCTTGATGGGTAATGGGACGCGGAGAATGGATATAATCAATATTGTCACTAGAACTTACCATTTATTTGTTTGATGGCTTGTTTGTTTGTTTGTTTGTTTGTTTATTGTGGACGGAATACATTATTAAGTATAAGGTCCAATAGGTCTGTAGGATGTTCCAATGGAAATATTTCCTTTACCAAAGTTGATGTCGTCATATCCAGGTTCCATTTGGGTGGGGGGGATGTAGGGAACGCGAGAAAAGATCGTTGTTTTTGCAGTTCTTATGGCAGAACTTTTTTTTTTCCATAAGCAATGTTAATATAGCTGGGTGGCGCTGAAATTTGTGAGTTGGTGATTGTACGACTTTCTTTATATCTCCATTATTTAAAAAACAGTAAAAAACACTGTTATCTGTAGACTATCATAAGAATAAAAACTTTAATTAAGTATTTCTGGATTTAAAAATATCTTGTTTATATGTTGTTCTTTTATTAAGACATCTTGATCTTCTTGACCCTTGTGTGTGTGTGTGTGTGTGTGTGTGTGTGTGTGCGCGCGCGCGCTTGTGTGTGGATATCCAAACCAGCAATGGATAGTGACGGGAGAAGATTTCATGGTATTTGAAAGAGAGTGAGGACTACAGATTACAGAAAGTGACAAGAATTTAGTAGAAGATATCAAATTTTTTTTTCAACGCGTTTTACTGCCTGGTCGGTTTGTACACATATGTATTAATTCCGCTAATGTATTAGGGAGGAGGAAGGTTGAATTTAGAGAAAGTTTAGCCCACATTTGCGTGGAGAGAGCGAGTGGTAAATTATTTAGGGAAAAACACCCTAAATATAGCCGACCGGGATTCGTACCCCGATAGCATCGTCACTGGTACTAGCGTTCCGCAGACTCTGTAAGTTCACGGTACATTTAAAAAGCAATTTTTTTTTGTGGCACACTGTATTGTTTTTGATAAGGGCCACGGCGGCAGAAAATGGATAACGCCCCCGGTCCAACGGTTGGGCGGTAAATCAGAATTAGTAGACTACACAACAATTGTTTCCTGAAGTAGCTTCAAATTTTGAAGTTCTTTATCATTTGAAAATATCTTTACAAAGAAGCGTCTGTCTCGTTTTGATGGTTTGCAGATCACAGCGGTGGTTTGTGGTTCGAATCTCGGCTGGTTGTAAGGAAGTGATTTCCTCTAAATGTGTTGCTCCACAAAAATGCGAGGGGTGAAATGATTCCTCCCTTTCCCATCACTGTAAATATGGTGATAGTCCGGACGGGTAGTAAGATATGAAGCACGAAATATAAAAATAATAATAAATCTATCTCCATCAAAAACAGGTACTACAGCCTCATTTCTTATCGGCCTGAATTTTAAAAAAATGTACAAAATTATGTTCAACTAGTTCCGACAAAAACTAGTAATTAAAAAAAAAATACAGTAATAAAAGAGAAACTACGTACGGCTGGTTTCAGATAAGAAGGAACTTTATCGTCAGCTACGAGAGCTACTAAAATAATTTTCACTCCACCCGCTTCAGTGGTCGCATGGTCTTAGGGCGTCACTCTCGTATTAGACCGGCTTGCTGATGACGAGGAGATTTGAGTTTTAAATCCTGGTCGATTCTAATGAGGGTGGTATTCCCTAAATGTTTTTTTCCCACTCTCCTTCATCGCAAGTGGGGGTAGATTAACCCCTAAATTGTTTACTTCTTCATCTCTACCCCTTTAGATTAATTATCATATATGCGAATGACAGGACAGGTAGTAAGACGCAGTGGCTATTTATATATATATATATATAAATAACCACTGCATCTTACTACCTGTCCTGCTATATATATATAACCACTGCGTCTTACTACCTGTCTTGCTATCATTACCATTTATGATAATTAATCTAAAAGGGTAGGGTTGAGGAATTAAACATTTTAGGGGTAATAGATAGGCCTATATAAAATTCTAATCAATATCTATATTATTAGAGCTGCACAGACCACTTTGAAAAGTAATACCTTGAGTCTTTCCAACGTCACTTGCTCCGCTCTGCTCCCATGCACATGAGGTTGTTGAGGGATGACTAACCTGCGCCTGGCTACGAGCCTTGAGGTTCCAGTACCGATTCCCGGCTTGTACCATGGGTATTTTTTGCCGATAGGGGGATTACCCCAACGATCACCAGGGTGTGGTTATTTAGATTTAAGGTAGGTTACGTATTTCCACTGGTTCCACACCATCATACTCACTATCACCATCACCTCATCTCATCGGTACATGGAAAGAGCCTCCACGGAAAGAATGTACGATTAGTACATTCGAGAGCTCTCTGGGAAACCGTACATTAGTACTGGATAATATTTCCCCGAACCAATTATGTAGCCCAGACGCGCAATATTATTATTATTATTATTATTATTATTACAATATAGAGGTAGAGACAAACATGTAAAACTTAAATAAAATGCACCCGAATTTACGCGGATATATATATATATATATATATATATATAAATATATATATATATATATATATATATATATATATTTGGAAACCATTCAGGAAAAATCACCTCTCCTTGTACACCTGGCTGGTATTCGAACCCTAACGCCCCATCACGGGCAAAACAGATCATACGAGCTTGACGACTAGCCTACGTGTCCTTCGATGCGGCTGTTTTGCGCAGTTTACTTGTAAACTAAATTATCGTACGTAGCTCATGTTCACATTAAAACGAAATAGAATAAGGACAAACTGAAACTATGATAAGGAGCAGGTTTTGTTATCGACGCAAAAGACGATCTAGTTTTACTTAATTTTCTCCCATTTACAGACCCAGTAATAAATTTACGGATAACATTTATTAATTATAATGGTTTTTAATTAAAGACATGACATATGTACGACCGTAAATTTTAAAGATATAAAGAAGTAGACAATTATTTGGCTAATTACTTTTTAAATATTAATTTCTTGTCTTGTGTTAAAATAAGTTTCTAATTACAATCACTAGAACGATGGAATGTTGTATTAATTAAATTTTTCGGAGAGTGATTTTATTTAACATATATTTTTTACAACTTTATGCAGAAAAAGTACAGGCCTATGTATAGTTCCGTAGAACTTATTTACAGTGTTTTAAACCAGAATATATAGCTCTTAAATATTTTGGTGTAATTTTGAAAACATTTATAAGGTTAAATAAATCACAATATACATATTATTTTAATGAAAGTTTGCAAATTTTTAGAATGTTAAGAAATTAGTAGAAAAAAAGTACTGTATTAGTTGTCAATGAACTTGAAAAATGTGTACAAATAAGTATACTAACTCCAGACCTTGGACTTAATGACACCTCATTATCCTAGTCCTGCCATATTTCTTATAGATACTATATTTCTATAACTTCAAAATCACTAAAACAAACTTCAAATTATCTTGGAACGTTCTATTAAGACTTTGTTAAATAATTATTTTATTTGTTTGAAAAAAGGTTAGAGCTGTGCTTCTAATCAGAACTGCGATATTAATCACCATGAAACCTCATTAAAATGAGCGAAGCAAATTTTAACTTTTTCATATGAAACTATATTATGATTATAAAACTCAAAATTTAAAGTTTTGAATCCTATTGCGACATGTCAATAACTTGATATTTTGGTGTAAGCCATATTTAAATAGTAGCGCCTCGTACTACCCGTTCGGGTTATACGCTTATGTACTAAGTAAGCTAGGGGTTTTAGGGATTAGGAAGGTTATATTTAGAGGAAGTGTACCCGCATTTGCGTGGATGGACAGTGGAAAACAATTTTGGAAAAACCGTACTCAGTACATCCGACCGAGATTCGAACCTTGATCTCCCAGTTATCGGCAGTTTAGTCTACTGCGAGAGTAGCGCGCTAGACCACGAGGCCATCGAAGCCGGTGATCCATATATTGAAATAACAACCCATTATTTTAAATAACGCGTGATCTACTGAATTTGGTAAAGTTTTCGGACCAGCCCATAACTAGTATCAATGTAACTTGTGGATTAATTAAATATTTTAATAGATCTAACCGAAGAAAGATTAGTTATCACCTTTGTAACTCTACAAACTTAAGCTTTTTATTCATATGTAGCCGATACTGCGGCTAGAAGATTTTTTTAAACTGTTTTTAACCAATTTATAAGTAAGAAACAACCAAAGGTCTCCCGTTGGGTGTGATACAGACCGAGTGTTAAATGTTGTGATAGCTTTTATCAGAACTATGACTTAACTGCTTATCTGCTTTTAAACACATTTAAACGAAAGTATATAACTATGTAAGTATATTATATCTGACAAGTCTTTCAATATATGAAGGGTACAGGGGAAATAAGGGGTAAAGTCTAAACATCTTCGAAGCAGATCTTTTGAGTTCAAAACGAAGCAAATATTATTCGCGAATTTCGAATAATTATGGAATAGAATCATATCTTAGTTAAATAAGCGAGAATTATTATGTTAGATAAAAATAATTTGCATTATAAAAAAATAATTTGAATTTTTTTAAATAGATATTTAATAAAATTTGAGAAACTGCTTATGTGAATTTCTCATTAGGAATCTCTGATTTTTTCAAATGCTATAAAACCATAAATTAAAACCAGATTTATTTTTAAACTGATATTTTTTTAACAGAACTTCTTTGGGTTTTTTCAAGATATGATTTTAAAGATATATTTACCATAATGTAGAATCTATACTTACTATAGTCCTATAATTCTTGGTTCGACATTTTAAATATACAAAAACAATAGTATCACATCATCAAAGGCAGCTAGCTTTATTCTGGAGCAGTTGCGTAGGTAAACAGATAAATAATATCTCTCGCACCTCGCGTCATTCATAAAAGAGGATCTTCGTGCTAATCAGTTAAACTCTTTATTATCTTCTTGTTTAGGCTTAATTTATATTCTTCCATAACTAACAGCGAATAATGCATATCATATAGTGCGTAATAAGTTGAAACAAATTATTTTAAATGATGGCGTTCATAATTGATAGGCCTATATAGTGAATAGTGCACAACACATAAAGTTGATATAACTTTAACGTTTTATGCGTTATGCATGGAGTTGAACATGGACTTGGACTTGAGACGTATCATCCAATGAAAATGCAAGGAGAGACACTAGCCAATTAAAACGTCAGTAGATACAGCACACGGAAAATATCTCATGTTTGAAATTACTTGTGTTAGTGATAGTAATAATAATAATAATAATAATAATAATAATAATAATAATAATAATAATAATAATAATAATAATGATAGTTTGTTAATAAATATTTTTTATGACTACTGTTGCACATATGATTGGAAATAAGGAGAAAATATTACATTTTTTATTTTTTTATTTTAAAGTGTCAATAATAAAATCAAAACGAAATTATAATCAAATTTTAATTCAATAGTCCACGCACTACTTAAATTAGGTTAGGTTAATTTGAAGTCGTCCAACACCTTAGATCAGTCAGTAACGTGTATACCTACTGAGCTATGGGTCCCGGGTTCGATTCCTGGCATGGCCAAAAAAAATGTATCATTGATGAAATGTGGGTCTGCCCTTTTCACAGTGATGAATTGGTGGTCTGGGGGGCTGGGTGTTGTATCTGTTCTAGATTTAAGTTAGTTTATAAGTCATGTGTTGATATAATCAGTCAGTTTAGAAAGTGCACGTTAAATGCCTTGAGTTTAAAAAAATGAAGTTTCAAACAATTTGGGTTGATTAACTTTTTTTTTCTAGTGAATCCTTTGGTAATTTAAAGACATTATCTGGTAGTGCAAAAAGGTTTGGCCAGTTTCTATGTAAGACTTTAAACACTTTCATTAAAAAGGTTTTTTTTTATAGATTGTGCACTATACTCTTTGAACTTTATTACTAACTATACATACTTCGACCTCTGTGGTCTTGGGGTAAAGTGCTCGCCTCGGAATCCAATGTTCGTGGAGCCAAACCCAATTGGGTTAAACGAATTTTTTTCTCTTGAGCGATAAAAATCCGTAGCACAACTCCCTTCGGAGGGGAAGTAAAGCCATCGGTCCCCATGTTAATCGTGGCGTGTAAAAAACACCCTGGAAGTTATTTGAAAATAATTTTACCGGCAACATTGGTAGGCTCTTCGCAATCTCTCTTAAGTATACATTCTCATGTGCTTATATAATCAGTTGGTTTAGAAAGTACACGTTAAATACTTCAAATAAAAAAAAAAAATACTATGCATAAATATAAAGCCAACCTAAGATTATTTATGACAGTGTGTGTGGGAATATGGGGGCGGGGGCACTTGTGGTTACACTTTTGAAGGGTATATAAGGCGCATACGCCTACTAGTGTTGATGAGAGGCCTCTTCGAATGACCTTGAGACAATAGCAAGTAACCTTGCTACACCAAACACTGGGTTATCAGAAGTCTCTCTCAAGATTGTTACTATCGACCACGGGCTATAAACAGATGGGGAAGTAAAGGGGAAGGGTTTGTGTGTGTGTGTATGTGTGTGTGTGTTTGTGTCGGATGAGGTGCAGTAATTGTTAACAAACGTCTGATTAAAACACAGACAACATATAAACAGAACAGATTAGGATATTGAGGTAGGTTTTGATGCAAGAAAAATACCGAAACTTTTAATTTATCTTACAGAGAGATGACAAATTATTTTCCTCAATGGTAGATTGTGGCCTACTAAGTAGATGAGGGAGCTAGGTTGAGGATTGTTATACATAGAACCTACCTTATTTTTTATTTATTTTTTATCGGCGCGTATTACTACCTGTTCAGGTTATACACATTTATGATAATTACTCTAATAGGGTAAGGATGAATAAAGGAGCATTTAAATGTAATATACCCACATTTGCTTGGAAGAAGCGTGGGCAGCCATTTAGGAAAAAATCACCCTTCGTAGACCCGACCGGGATTAGAACCCCGATCTCCTCGTTAAGAAAAGGCCAGTCTAACACCGAAGTGACGCCTTAGACCATTCGATTATTGCAGTGGGTTACGTAGGTATTGTTTAACATACAGGGTGGCAATAAAGTTTGTTACTGATTTTATTTTGTATACAGAGTGAGGCGGAGACAATTATACGATTAGTAACTTGAAAACTAACATTTTAATTGAAAAGTAAATATCCACTAGCTAAATAAAAGAACAATATGGACTACACTATTACACTTTTTTTCACTCAGGTGAGCTCCCCCTAACGTCAGGCAAACCTCAGCACGTTGTCCATCACTTTCCTCAGCATACATCGTCTAATTGTTTCCGCCCCACTCTGTATATTAGTGGTCAGTAGTAAAACACATTTTACAAGTTCATAATGCCTTGATTTTTTTTTTTCGAGATAAATTGTGACGAATTGTATGCATTGTTGAAGTGGGTACGGTCCATAACTTAAACTTAACTGCTTCTTTGACGATCAAAAAAATAAACAATTTACAATAAACGAGCCTTGAATTATTACAATAGGTAAAACATCTTACTGCCAACCTTTTTACCTCACATGGAAATGTTGATATCAACGGATGTTACCTTATCAACACGCCATGCCACACCACTGCTTTTTAATTTTACAGGGTGACCTGGTGGTCTAGGTGTAAGGTGTCATACTTCTCTGCTGAGGGTCCTTTGCTCAATCCTCGGTCCCGGCACAGAATTATCTGATTGCCGAACCCTTCCTTCACCTCTGACAAGACGTGTATTAATCAAAACTTGTGAATGTGAGGAATTCCAGGCCTGCGACGTGGTTCGGATCCCACGTTAAACTGTAGGTCCTCCATTTCATCTCACAATCACCCTACCAGTACACATTAGCGTAAGTGACGTAAAACCCGAACGGGTAGTAAGACGCGGTGCTAATAGTAATAATAATAATAATTTAATTTTACAATTTGTTGATCCACGTAGATTACCTCTAAAATACGTCCTTTATCATCCCTACCCCATAAGATTAATTATCATGTATACGTATAACCTGAACAGGTAGTAAGATGTGGTGATTTAAAAAAATACCTTCTATGATTGGTCAAATAGGGACTGAATGTGTGAGAACATATCTAAAGAACAGTTTCAACGAGCTCTTCTTACCCTGGAAACATTCCACGAAACTTCTAAAAGAAAATAATAAAAACTCGTTGGAAAAAAAAATTGAATCTAGTCCGTTGGGATCATGCCATCTAGAATCGACCAATGAGGAGGAAGGACGAGATAGGAGGTGAGGATGTGAAAGGTTGTGTCTTAGTGATGGCCAAAAAGCCGGGGAGATGGATCCTGGCTCACTGCCAGGGTCAAACAGGGCGCTACAAGACCCTGAAGACGTCAGTAGCAAGGGAGAATGACGTTCGAACGACTCCACTGCGACAGCCTTGTGCAACCGGGTAGTCTGCGCGCCAGGCGCAGCTCACTAGCACAATATCGTCTCTGAGAAAACTACGGGTCTTATGAGGGTAAAGCTTTATCATTATTATTATTATTATTATTATTATTATTATTATCATTACCGCGTCTTACTACCCGTTCGGGTTATAAGAACTTAGGCTAATGTATAATGGTAGGGTGATTGTGAGATGAAATGGAGGACCTACAGTTTAACGTGGGATCCGAACCACGGTGGAGGCCTGGCATTCCTCACATTCACAAGTTGTGATTAATACACGTCTTGTCAGAGGTGAAGGAAAGGTTTGGCAATTGGATAAATCTATGCCGGTACCGAGAATTGAACCCCGGACCCTCAGCACAGAAATCTGACACCTTACTCCTAGACCACCAGGTCACCTTAAAGCTGTATCTTCGCTCTCTCTCGGTCAACCGTTGCCAAATCTCGTCGCTTTCAGTTATTTCTGAAGGTGGTGTGTCGGTGTAAGAAGGAGCTACTAGCAACTGCAAAGCAACAGATGAACGATGAAACAGTCGCGTCGTTGGTGTGTGTGTGTGTGTGTGTTGACAGGGAACATATTTGTTGCCAGGAAAAACAGAAGTTCCATATACTTATATTGATTACATCCATTACTATAATGGACGTAGAAGAAGTAGGTGCTATTTTTGCTCTTGTAGCCTGCAATAGGAAACAACGAGGACGCGAACTTCAACTGTAGGTGCACCCCATTTACAGTGAAAGTTTCACTTGGAACTTTTATACAAGTTTTGAGTGTTATAGGAATTATTCCAAAAAGTTTTTTTTCCTACTATAATAATATAATAATAATATTTAGCACCACGTCTTACTAGTCGTTCGGGTTATACGCTTAAGTACTAATTACGCTAATGGATTAGGAATTGGGAGGGTTGGATTTAGAGGAAGTGAACCCGAGGGAGAGTGGAAAACCATTTAGAAAAAACCACCCCCAGTTCACCCGACCGAGATTCGAACCTCAATCTCCCCGTCCTCGGCGGTCGAGCTCAACTCGACTAGCGCGTTAGCTAACTACGCCACCGAGGCGGGTTTTTTCCTACTATAGAATGGGTGTTTGGTGAAATTTAGGTTCCAGTCGGACAATCACTTTCTCAATAGGACACCAATTGAAGAAGGAGCACGATCGAACGATAGATAGGCACCATATGTGACATTTGTTCCAAAACTAGACTGAAGTCATGGGCTGGTCCAAGCACAATCTGGTGAGCAATGACAGAACTGTCGCCGGTGTACACGGCTCCAATTTGTTTGCACCAGGCGCATCCTAGTCGTAAGACAAAGAAGTCGTCGCAATGTTGTGGTTCTCCACAACTCTTTTTCAACCTCTGAAACACAGTTTTGTCATGTCGTTGCCTGTGTGTGTAGACACATTCAAACTTATTGAACATATTTTAACGACAAAAAAAGTGTTTAGACATTTTGTCGACTGTGTACACATTGCCAGGAAAACGAAAACAAGTGAATGACAACACTGTTTCCTAATAGTAGTCATGAAACACGCTCAGAGATGATAATCAGGGTAGCTAAGGTTTTTTTATTTTTGTTACTGCTTCCTACTCACCGTTCTGGTGATACGTTTATGCGCTTACCACACAAATGAGGAAGAACAATTTGAGAGGAAGTGTATCCACGTTTGCACGGAGGAGGAGGGGTAGAACCATGTTGGAAAACAAACCACACACTGTATATCCAACCAGGACTGGAACCCAGATCCTCCCATTATTGGAAATCTAGTCTAATGAGAGAGTAACTCCTTAAGGGGACTGCCTATGTATCTGTGATATTCCGCTTAGGTTAGTTATCGACATAAACTTTAACAGTACATGAGGTTTGTGTTTAGTGAAATGAACAGAAAACTATTCTCTATGACATCTTAAATACATAGACTCTTAAATATAGTTTAAAAGTTGAAATTTTCTACTTTTAAAAGGCCAAATATTCACATATTTTTGTTGTTAAGAGCTAAATTCACGGGAAACAAAAGGTAGCTGCTGGAAGAACATAGAATGGAAATTTGTGAATCAAAAGATGTAATTTAATAAGGGGGATTACAGCACAAATTATATTGTCATTTGTATTCTCCTCCTCCCTCTTTGTTCTCCTACTGCCGTAAACTTCATTCAGTGAAGTTTCAACTAAACCCGAAGATGGGGTGTACTGAGAATGATTCTCCTCTCCCACTTCGCAAATGCGGGTACACTACCTCTATTCAACCTTACGCATGCTTATTCCCTAACACATTGGCGTAATTAGTACACATGCGTAGCCCAAATTGGGTAGTAAGACGCTGTCTCCTCTTTTATCTTTTTTTACGTTTTGTTTTGAGGCATAAAACTTCACTTCAGATTATCAGAATGGATATTTTAATTTATTATCTATCTAAAATAGCATTTTGTAGTTAAAAACTATCCACATCATTATCCTCCTGTCGTCAGTTGGCGTCTATCCAGGGCGTGACCGTCTTATCTTAAGGTCGTGGGGTGGAGGAATATGACCTTCATACAGCTGGCTTTATGGCCTCTGACCTTGGTTGAGATTCACTGGCAACATCTTGAATAGGTCCTTAGTGTGGTCGAGAGCGCTGAGTTGTGTTCGGAAAAACTGGTAAGTGCCCTCTCCTCTGGAGTTACGCTAGTTTAGATTGAGTCTAAAAATAATATTTTGATAATTATTATTTTTCTCTGTCTCCATGTCTGTCTGTCTGTCTGTCTGTCTGACTCCATGTCTATGTGTATGTCCCTATGTGTGTTTGTTTGTATTCATGTGTGTCTGCCGGCTGATCCTATATCTCTCGAGGGTGACCTGGCGGTCTAGGGGTAAGGTGTCAGACTTCTGTGCTGAGGGTCCGGGGTTCAATCCTCGGTCCCGGCACAGATTTACCTGATTGCCAAACCCTTCCTTCACCTCTGACAAGACGTGTATTAATCACAACTTGTGAATGTGTGGAATGCCAGGCCTCCACCGTGGTTCGGATCCCACGTTTAACTGTAGGTCCTCCATTTCATCTCACAATCACCCTACCATTACACATTAGCGTAAGTGCGTATAAACTGAACGGGTAGTAAGACGCGGTGCTAATAATAATAATAATATATCTCTCGATGTCTGTCTGTCTTAATATATTCCTGGGCTACAGCTGAGATGGTTCGGGAAATTTTTAATTTTTATATCTACCTGTTAAATGGTCATGGATAGAAGCAATTTTTAAACGTTGATTTATAGTATTCAAATAGAGGATAGTTAACTTACAAAATTATTTTTGAAAATTTGAATTTTTTTCGAAAATAGGTTTAACATTTTTAATAATAGAGAAGACTTGGATATTAAGTGTTGAGTTTAAGGTCAATTTCAAGTTGATTGAAGGTCATGAGATTGAGTTGTTACATACATTACAAATATTTTACAATGAATCACAATAAATACCTGAAAAAGGTTAACAATAAAATAAGATGAAAAACATTAAATACTAATTATAATATGTATAATTGAACATTAGACAACATTTTAATTCTATTGGTTTGTCATAGTTTTATCAAAACCAATTAAATAATAGTTATTAATCACTTTACCTAATAACTCATAATATTTTTATAAAATTAAATTTTATATAATGTTCAATGATACATTCTATAATTCATCAGGTTTTCAATGTGTTTCATGTTATTTTGTTTACATTTTATAGGTATTTATTGTGCTTCATTGTATAATTATTTATGTAATATTACATCTCAATTTCATAAATTTCAATCGACTTTAAATGACATTTAACTCAACACTTAATATAACATTTTAGAAAACGTTCTAAAAATGGTTGAAAGTAAGGAATGGCTCTAGAAATATATATAAAAAAATTAAATTAATAGATTAAACAGTTACTAAATTGGTAGATGTATTAAGTGAACTTACAAGTCAAAATGTATAACTAGAATTCACTTCTGGTGAAAAAACATATTATCAGATATGAACATTTATATACAATTAATAGTGCATCATGGTCTAGTTGATGATGCACTATTAATTGTATATAAATGTTCATATCTGATATGTTTTTTCACCAGAAGTGAATTCTAATTATACATTTTGACTTGTAAGTTCACTTGATACATCTACCAATTTAGCAACTGTTTAATCTATTAATTTAATTTTTTATATATATTTCTAGAGCAATCTATCTAAGTCTTAACTTTTAATCAACACTTAATATCCAAGTCTTCTCCATTATTATTGATAACGCTTCTTACGTCAATTCATAATTTAGAATGTTTGCTAACATACTTTAACAGTTTTGTTTAAAATGTTTATCTGGATAGTGTTTTACATGCGTCAATCATAATTGATGTTCGTTTGTATGAGGAAAAATTAATAATTTACGAATATCTAACTGCCAAATAATCTTTAAAAATTTTGTAACAAATTATAATAGGCTTTGTGAGAAAGTTTGTTTGATTGTGTCGTATCAATTTGTTTTTCTGTGGTAGGCAGAGCTTGCTCCCCATTTGACCAATCATACATATACTCTGTTCTAAACGCATCACACGAGAATGTGACCAATGAGTTTTCTACTGAGTGATGAGAACAATCCACTGGTACATTTGAAACCAATGCCAGGGTCACGCTCAACGTAACGTTAACGTGACTGTTCTCTTCGTGTTTTTAAATGGAAGCCATCACGATACAGGCTTAACGTACACTTAGGCCTAACTTAAAAAGAGACCCCACTTTGGTAACCGCATGGTCTAACGGGCTACTCTCGTGTCAGACTAGACTTCCGGTGATCGAGGTTCGAGTCTCGGTTGGGTGTACTGAGGGTGGTTTATTCCAAAAGGTTTTTCCACTCTTCCTTCACGCAAATGCGGGTATACTTCCTCTAAATATAACCTTCCTAATCCCAAAAAACCGTTGGAAAACCATTTAGGGAAACCTCCCTCAGTGCACCCGACCGGGATCAAACCCCAATCACCCAGTCTTTAGCAATCTTGTCTATTGCGAGAGTAGCGCCTTAGACCATGCGGCCACTGAAGTGGGTAGCCTCTTATTACACATTATTTTGTAGCTACAGTAAAGCTTCTGTTGCAAGTAATGGCAAACTAATCAGTCCTAAAAGCTTGGGTTCCATTTTATTGAACAATATTTTGTTTTCAAACACTCCAAATTCATTGGCTGTGTTTCACTCAAGCTGTTACGTCAGGTTACGTGAATTCTGATCACACACTAGTTTCTTTACATTAAGTGAACGTTACGTTACATGGACGTTATGCCGGGATCACGATCAACTTAACGTAACGTCACTTAAAGTTAACTTAAAGTTAACTTAACGTATGTGTGATCACGATTAACGTAACTTAACGTAACAACTCGAGCCAAACATCTTCATTTTCAAGTATGATCTGTGATTTGTACTAGTTGTAAAGTGATGATCTGTGAATGTTTACAGTTTTAAATCGATATAATAAATATCTATTACAAAACTTTTTTAATAAATTTAGCTTTCCTATTTTAGTTTAGTTATTTTGTTTCAATGTCTGATCACTAGAACTTACGCTAAAGGGTAAACCTTGGTCACAAAACCAACAAATGAATTACTAAATAGCCCTGTAGACGTCACTCGCATAATGATTGGCTGGCTAGATCGCGTGATACCCTTCAAGTAACGTTCACTTAAAGTAAAAGACCTCCCAGGACATCTCTTACGTTAAGTTAACTTCAAGTCAACGTTACGTTGACTGCATCGTGATCGCCTCCATTTAAACACACGAGGAGGTCCTTTACGTTAAGTTACGTTAAGTTAACGTTAAGTTGATCGTGATCCCGGCATTAAGTTAATTATGATCCTGTCATGACTATGCCTACCCTGACAACACTCCACAACACGCCACTGAGGCCTACTATACGTCAGTGTTGCCAACTGTACGATCTGGATAAGCCTACTACTTTTGATATAATTTCACCACGTGTACAATCCTATTTTAGGATATTTTCTAAAAGTAATATCCTGTGGGCCTGCTATCTAATAACAAATTTTATATAAACTATTATTTTTTTATGAAAAATCGCAGGGCTTATCAATATAATGCCAGAAAGTAGTAGGCCTATCCTACCGGTCAAAATACAAACCATTTCAGGTCCATGTACTATCGCTAGAGATATTATAGACTTGGCAACACTGCTATACGTAAGACCTACTTTATATTCACATTAACCCGTGGGAAAAATGCAATCGGTCTAATATTATATATTTATTTTCTTTTTGTTTAGGTTACTACATGTTTTTTTTTAATGTGTTATCGCCGACTGGTTTTTTGTTGCTAGAAACTGATAATTCGTCATTGTCTCGATAATTTACGGCTTGTCAGTTTGAAGGACTCTCCGTTTTTTTTAACTTGCGTGCCATTTATGTCGTAACCAGCTGTTGAACAACACGGGGGACTCTGGAGTTATCTTGTATATAGGCCCGGTTTGGTCACATGAAACCATCCCTTTTTACTTTTTCTCGATCCCTCGGAATGAGAAGTATTGTGATCGTAAAAAATATCATAAATGTCGAGGTTACATGATTCCCTGAAACTGAAAAAGTTTTTTTTTTTTTTTGTGATACCATCTGTTTGTATCTCGGACTAGATCCTAAACCATTTTACCGATCAGGTTAAAACTTGGTATTTAGGGTTTTTTGAAATTAGATTTCTAACCATAAATTTAAGGGTGGTTTACTTAAGATCGAAAAACAATGATTTTCTCAAGATCGCCTTTAACAATTATTATCAAAATTTATATCCAGGAATTGTTTAACATTAAAGACTAAAGTAACGTAGGCCTATATTATTTGAGGATTCTTCACACGAGCGGAAATTTCCAATTTTGATCATATCCCCGCAATTATTTGAGATACTAAATAAATAATCATAGCAAAGTAGAAGGACCATTATAATTAAACAACTTTAATTCGAAAGAATATTTTATAAAATTATTATTATTATCATTATAATACTCGTTCGGTTTATACGTACTTACGCTAATGTGTAATAGTAGGGTGATTGTGAATAAAGGGAGAATAAAGGGAGTCTTTCCAAAACATTTCTACTCGGTTATCTAAATGTTTTGAATGTTGGTAGGATATGTTAGATACGGGTGGGGGGTGAATAAAAAGGGGTTGTCTTCTTGTTGTTGAACCGGTGTTCTTGAGGTTCGTTTCGCTCGAGTGCGGATACCTAGGCACGTGCTGAACTTCCTATCACGGCCCACCGAGTTGTCTCTGGCCTATAGAATATAGTCTATCCAACACAGGAGTGGTGGTAACTGACAACTAACAAAAGGTACCAGATCTACTCTCATATTGTATCCGTTTGACAAATCATATGATCTGCAACACCATTTGTTGATTTGTTGTCGCTAATGGCAGTCTAAACTTTCGCAACAAACTTTTTTTTTTCAACCCACTTCAGTGGCCACGTAGTCTAACGCGCTAATCTTACAGTAGACTTGACTGTCAATGACGGGAATATCGAGGTTCGATCCTGGTTGGGGTTATTTATAGTGGTATTAAAAAAATAATCCCATTCTCCCTCCACGCAAATGGGGATACACTTAAATAGAGCGTCTTAATCCCTAAAATCGTTAGCATAACTAGTATATAAGTGTATAACCTGAACGGGTAGTAAAACGCGGTGCTAAAAAAAATGTTTTTAATCTAGTTATTTTTTTAACGTTTTTATAGTTTTTTAAAGTGGATCACTTAAAAATGCTTTACAGACGAGAGGTTCTGATCGGCAGCTACCTTCTCTTCATAAACCAATATGGCGAACCGGACGATATGAGCGTGGTTAATGACGTCATACAACTCGTATTCGGTGGTGTTTATGCGTACGTGCTTACAAAATATAATTGTTTTGCATCGAAACTAATATTATGTGTGGTTCTTTCTCTAAGTTGTAAAAAAAACATTTATTTTGGTGGCCAGTTATAAGTAGATAAATGTGTGAATATAATACTTTTTAATTTAATAATTTATGCACTATAATAACTCTTGTTGTCGCCACAGCCACGAAACAAAACAAAATTATAGTTTTATTAATATTTTTAGATTTTTCAATTAGTTAGGAAAAAATCAATTGAACAGTAATCCTTAGGGAAGTAGGTTATTAGAAGTGGTTATTAAAACTTTTGATTTAACTTTTAAAAAAATTGTATTTGGCCCAACTATAGTCTGATTTTTTTGTTGGAAGAACAGTTTAGAAAATTCAAATATATTTCTTTGCAGCCAACATCGATAATATTTTAATTTATTATTAATTTTATTGTATAGGTAATGATTATACTAGAATCGTGATTATTCGACTCCCAATATTATCCGGCCCAGTTCTCAGTGCGTTTTAAAATAAACAAATCAGTACATATCCACTATAAAACATTTACTGAATCTATAATGTAATCTATTTGACGCTCTATTTTCACTTATTTGTTCTTGCTTTTTAGCCGATGTTCCATTTCCAAAATAAAGTTTTTGTATAGTAAAGAGTTTAAAAATTTATTTCTCGTTTAATTTTTACCATTCTCAAAAAATAATTACTCTATTTCTTTTTTACATCGCAATCAGAAAATGGACAGATTATGTTAAAACAAAGTTAAATGTTCCGTGAAAATGAAAAAAAAAAAGTACAATAGTCAAATTCATACTGAAAATTATTTACACTCGAATTCCGTATCATCCGTCTTTTCCATTAACCGGCCCGGAATACCACCGATTTAGGCCGGATAATCGTGACTTTAGTGATTATATATGTATAAATATATCAAAAGTGACAGCTGCAGATATCATGACTTGATGTATGAATATCCTATCGATCATATTAAAATTATCTATTAAATTTATTAAAATTATTTTAATAAATTTAGTAACTACCAGATACCTACCAAAATCTAGGTATAAGCAAAGAATGATTTTCACATAGGTTACCATTAGTGACTTTCAAGCAATGTTTGCGATAAAAAAAATCCTCTGTTGATGCCATTTACCATCTCTACTACGATGTTGTATGGACTCTACACCTAATATCATTGCTGAGGGAACTGCAGGACTTATGGCGAAAAGCTTCATCTTCACTCTCTCTCTCTCTCTCTGTTAACTGTTGCCAAATCTCCTCGCTCTCGGTTATTATCTGAAGGTGGTGTGCTGGGGTAAGAAGATGCTACTGGCAACATCGATTAACCAGCGTTGCAAAACTTTTCTTATATTGGAGGGAGGATTTACTGACCCCACATAAACGACAGAATGACAACGCTGTTTCCCAATAGTAACCACCCTCAGAGATGATATCCAGTGAAGTAACCTAACCTCTTCATGGGGGCTGATATTGTGTTTCTCTGAGGGAGCAACAGATGTTGATACAATCACCTTGTAAAAGCGAGTATGTATTACACCTGGGCACGTATGATTCACTTGAGTTCATTTCAGGAGGGGCGTATCGGCGGTGGTGGCTCAGTAGTTTATGGTTGTTATGGTAGGGAACAAGAGTTTGGGCTCCGTAAGGGCAGTATTTTTGCAGTTTTTATTGCTAAACTTTTTTTTGTACAAAACAAATCAAATATTGCTCCACTATAAACTAATTATTTAATTTTCTTCGCATGGTGATAACAACAGTTGTTGAATATCTGTCAAGGGTGTCCTGGAATTTAATGACAAAGTTTTATATTCATTTAAAAAGTTCCTCATCTAATGCCGCTATGTTCAACAACTGCTGATGTCACCATGCGAAGAAAATTAAACTCTCTGTTTCTACTGAAGCAACATATTATCAATGTTGGCCACAAAGAAATATGTTTGGATTTTGTAAACTGTTCTTCCAACCAAAATTAGGGTATAGAGCCCCATCTTCTTCACCTTTATCCACCTCTTTCTCCAAAAATAAATAGGCCAATGGGTAAGATCATGGCACAGCGATGCTTTACGTTTCGCCAGGATTTTGATTAACTAACACAAAGGATTGAACTCATATAGAAATTATTATTGACTTGGTTAAATCCTCGTCTGGGATTGAAGCAGATACCCCTTACTAAACCACTATGCCATGGTTAGGGGGTGTTGCTTTGAATACCTCCCTCACAATGAAACATCTATTTATAGCCACCCGCCTCGGTGACGTAGTTAGCTAACGCGGTGGTTTCGTGTTGAGCTAGACTGCCGATGACGGGGAGATTGAGGTTCGAATCTCGCTCGGGTGAACTGGGAGTCGTTTTTCCTAAAATGTTTTCCCCTCTTCCTCCACACAAATGCGGGCTCACTTCCTTTATAGTCAACCTTCCCAATTCCTCACCCATTAGAGTAATTAGCACTTAAGCGTATAACCCGAACGGGTAGTAAGACGTGGTGCTAAATATATATTTGTTTATAGCCACTCTGTATCTAAGCACATACTTGTGCCTCTGTTCTCAGGCATCACCGCGGACTACGCCAGTCTGCGCCACGACGCGACCAACTACAAGTTCTCTCCGTCAGACGCCGCTACGACGCACATCCCCTCCACCGAGACCGACCAACTCACGTCACAGTTCGAAAATGGCGACGCCCAGTTGGCTCCTCCCCCCCCGGCCTCACCGGCCCGCGACAATGGCCAGGGGGACCCGGCCGAACGGCAGCGCGCATGCGCCGACGAGGACTCCCCGCCCATGATACCCTCGCCCGACTACCTCCGCAACAATAACGCCGGCAACAATAACAACATCCTGTCCGCCGCGCTCCAACCTTACAAGAACCGAGACGAGAGGAGCACCAAGAAGTTCTACGAGCAGCCGCTAGAGAGGGCGAGCGAAGACTTGATGGAAGCCGTTGAGGACGGAGGGGGTGTGAAAGGCTGGAGGAAGAGAGGAAGAAACGGAGAAGAAGAGGAGGCGGCCACGGTGGAGTCCAAGAGAAGGAGGACCAACGACAACACCGAGGACGAAGAAGAAGGGCTCACCTCACCGGGAGTGACGTCACAGTCAAACTTCCACGGGGAAGGGGAAAGGGAGAACCAGGGTGGGAACGGCAGTAGCGTGTTGCAGCACCACCCGTCGCAACAGTACTTGGACTGCGCCCGCGACCTACGCGTTCCTCAACACAGGTTCCAAGACCTAGAGGGCGTGCACGCCTCGCAATACGAACAAGTGGACGCCTCTTTATCTGAAGGAGATAACACAGCTGAAGTTTCGAGTCAAGAACTCAACCACCACCACCACTCTCTACGAGAAGGTGAGGAGACCGAAGACTTTCATCACCCTCACGATCAACCACCCTCCTCATTGCCGGTGGTCGATCAAATCTCAGGTCACGATAATAATGACATGCCTTACTCTCCCGCGCTGTGCTCTCAAGCCGGCCTGTTAGAGGACTTACGGATGAGATCCATCGACGAAAGCGTCGAGAACGACGGCGACCATCAGAACCTGATCCTTCAAAACCACGGCAGTTACTCTCACCACAACCAGGGGATGAGATTGCGCCAGTCAGACCCTTTCCCGTTCGGAAACCTCTTCCCTCACTTGACAAAAAACGACGGGCACTACGCGAGCCAACTGAATTTCGTCTTACAGCAGCACCATCAACAACAGCACGACCACCACAGCAACGCCCAACAGAAAGACCGTCACCACGTCAACGGGATCGATGACGTTATCAACGCGACGTTGAAACACGAGGACGTCGACGAGGATCCTTCGGACGACGCCCACCAGTATCTGGTGCACGGGAGCCTAGGTGCACATCAGCACTCTCAGCAGGAGTCTGACTATCTAGACCATCATCATCAGCAGCAGCACACGGTGTTGCAACAGTACAACAGGGAGAGTTCTTTATCTTCCGGGGAATCACCTGACGTGTCGCGGCACGGAGGAAGCGCGTCCCCCGACGAGCAGGAAAGTGTCCTCGGGCAGTACCACAGAGATCTCCTGGTCGGAGGTAAGACCCAGGTGGAACGGAAGCTGCTCGGTAATCTTGGCGGAGGGGGCGTAGCAGCCAACTCTTACACGCATCTCACCACGCTCCAGCCCCCGCCCTCCTCCCCTCTGGAGCAAGGCGTCTTGCATCAGTTGAGTCCCACCGGCGCGGAGGAAAGCGCCGATCAGCAGCATCATCATCTCCACCAAAACCGGGACATGTACGCCGCGACGTCCTCCGCCTCCGGTATGGACCATCACCATCACTTGTCCGGACTTCATAACCAAGTCGGGGCCTTCCATCACGACGCCGCCGTCAGTGCCAACTCGACGTCCCTCCTGCACTCCACCCTCAATAAGTGAGTAGCTGTTGGATCTGTAATGTGATAAGATTCTGGTTAGAAGGAGCTTATGTTTGTTTCGCTGTCAATATATAACATATATATTTTTTAGCGCTTCGTCTTAGTACCCGTTCGGGTTTTACGCTTATGTACTAATTATTACGCTAATGGTTTAAGGGATTAAGAAGGTTATATTTTGAAGAAGTGTACCCGTATTTACATGGTGGGAGAGTGGAAAACCATTTTGGAAAAACCACCCTCATTACACCCGACCGAGATTTGAACCGCGATATCCCCGTAATTGGCAGTCAAGTCTACTACGAGAGTAGCTCGTTAGACCACGCGGTCACCGAGGCGGGTACTGTCAATATCGATAACATTTCACTTTATTATTAGTATGATTTCATAAATATTGATATTATATACTATTGAAAGTTACGGATGCAACTCACATAACTTGACGTAAATATGAAAAGTGTTTTAGTAGCTATCAAAAAAATTCCTTCCTATCTAAATCACTAGATAATAGTTTGCTTATCAAACCAGGGTCACTGATTTTATTCATAACATTGTGGAACTTATACTAAGTCGGGAGTAGGGGTGAAGCTACATTTTCTAAACTTCTCCCTCCCCGCTGAAATATATTAATGTTTAAAGAAAAAGTCTAGACGCTGAAAAATGATAGAGAAAACGTTTCAAGGAAATGTTTTCTTACAAAAATAACTATAGCCTGCCTTGCATTATTATTAATTCCATAAGACACTAAAAACGTTAGCCATTGAAATATTTTGATTGATTAGCTAAATTATTAATTAATTAATTAAAATTTCTTATCAGAATACACACATTACATCTTTTCGTGGGGGGAATGTATTAATCAATCGAGAATTGTATTGTAATTCAATGTTCATTTTTATCAAATTAGAACGCTTATCAGATTCACAACCTCTTGATTACTATTTTCGGCCAAAAGTAAGTGCATTGCCAATATAAACGATTGAGTAGTAAAAGTGATCGTCAATGTTCTTGACCCAAAAATTAAAATATGGAGGAGGACCTATTGTTTATAATGAATCGAAAAACAAAATGATATTAAATAATTATTACGACATAATAAATTGTATTTCTAGGGCTGGCTGCATACTTGTTTGCTCCACGTAGATTTATAGTTGGTCTAGTTTATTAATTATTCGGCCCCCCATGGAGTGGTGCACGTCTCCCCCATAAGGGTCCCTCCACATAGTAACTCGGCCACTGGTCAAGAGATATAATTTAGACTTTTACATAAAATTTAATAAAGTTAATTTCAAGCAATGGTGATCCACTCCATGTATTTTTTTTTTCCAAGCAGATTTTTTTTGGTCATGTTGGTCTAGGCTCTATTTGTTTTTATACCTAGCATTTCATTTTGAAACGCGTGCCTATATATCTGAAGAGGGCTTAAGTGTGTTTATTGTGAGTAACGATGCATTTTGGTAATGTTAGATAACAAAGAAAACGCGTTTCTAGCATTCATAATAAGCATACTTTTCCACATTTTTGAATAATACAGGTCAATAAATTAGCCAAAATAATTCAGTTCCCTATTAGCCGAAGATTTTTGACTTTTAACTTTTATGGGTACTCTTTTATTTTTAAATAACTAATGAGAGAATGAATCAAAACCATACCCCAATTATTCTCTTTCGGATGGACATATCCGACAGTTAAGTTACTAGATCTTCTTTCACGTATTCATACGTCAAGTCGTGAGGTTGGCAGCTGTCAATTTTTATAGAGATTATCAATATCTTTAAAATAACCCAAACAATATAATAAAATGCTACCGGTATCATTGTTGAGCGTATTTTGATTGTATTTTTTTTTAGATAAGATAGTATGGGAATCTTCACATTTAATTATTTAGTTTATATCACATTCTCTCTCACGTGGTCCAAAAAAAGTAGAATAGGTACGAGGAAAGTAGAATTTTGGAAAACGTGTATTTGAATTTGCATGGAGGTAGAGCGTTAAACCACTAAGGTAAAAAAGAATATCTTAGTACTCTTGACCGAGATTCAAACCCCGATCCCCCCATTCGGAAATACGGTCTTAACATGAGGAGAGTGACGCATTAGACCATTTGGCCACTGATGCTGGCGAATATATTATTATAGTTTATCTAGAAGCAATATCATATTCGTTTTGGTCCAAAAAAACTTTTTGTTTATAAACATGTAGTTATTTATATGAGGTATTTAACGTGCACTTTCTGAACCGACTTATTATATCAGCACACTGGAATTTTCTATGGGCGAGAACGAAGAGCCTACCAATTTTGCCGGGAAATATATTTTCACATACCTTCAAGGGTTCTTATACATGCCATAATCGATGTGGGACCTAAAGCCTTACCTCTCCGAAGGAAGTTGCGCTACGGATTTTTATCGCGCAAGAAACATCCGTTAACCTCGGCTGGGTTTGAACCCACGAACATTGGTAGCTGAGACGAGCGATTTACCCCAAGACCACTGAGGTCGGCTTTGTTATTAAACATTGTAAAAATTACTGACCTTTATTCACGCTCTTCTTCCAATTATACCTAAAATTACCTTGATGTTGAAACGTATTAACTAAAAAAAGGAAAAAAGTTTTCTAAACTTTTAACATAGGCAAATCCGCATCGGTGGCCACGTGGTCTAACGCGCTAATCTCATGTTGGACTAGACTGCTGAAGACGAGGGGGATCAGGGTTCTATCCCGGTCGGGTGCATTGAGGGTGGTTTTTCCTAAATTGTTTTCCCACTTTCCTGACACGCAAGTGTGGGTGCATTTCCTCTAAATTAAGCCTTTCTATTAATTCTTAACTCATTAATGTAATTAGTATATAGGTGTCTAACCCGAACAGTTAGTAAGACGCGGTGCTAAAAAAAAAGCTACTAATAAAAATAAAATCACGAAACATTAAAATATAATGACTCAATCGTTATTTATTTTTATATATTATATATTTAATCTTGTAGTTTTTTTAATTTAAACACATAAAATTTAGCTCTTTGAAGCATGTTTTGTTCCAGCAGGTAAATTAAAGTTTCATAAAAGTCCTCAATGTTGTCAAGTTTGTAAGTTGTGGACTGGTTCCATTCAAGTTGTCATAGGACAACGCCTGCTCAACTAAAGATGATGGTTACTAATCAAAACCTTTTTATGTTGATTAGTTCCGGTGATTCTATACTTTTAACATTTTGTTTGCAACTATCAGGTGAAAGCGCTCTCTTTATACTTTTTTTTTACTCAAAACAAATGACATTAGACAACGCGCGTTTTGGATGAAGGGCGCCCGATTAGAGAGTTCTTCAGTTTGTGTGTCCTGATTTTCGAGGTTATGTTGAGCTTGCATGTCATTGTTTTTATCTTTCTCTGTAGAGTAGGACTCTTACACGACTAAGGGTGAGTAAAATTTAAATTAAAACACATTATTTAATATAATATTTACTGCTTGCAAGGAAGAAACTTTTTTGATAGTCGAAAAAATGTACTAAAATAATTTTCATATATTCAAAAGGAGAAATTATATATTAAATATATTAATATATTTATATTAAAAATTGAAAAGATAATATAAAAGCAAGGCTCACACACTTACCAGAAAACTGTAGGTCTCAAAGTTCACAATTAAAAACACATAATTATGAAATTTTTGGGGTGCATCAGTCCCCTTCTTCAGTTATAAGAGAGTAAAACACTTACTGGACCAATGTAAAGAGAATAGAAGGTAGTGCTAGATGAAGAAAGACATCTGATTGGCTGAGCTTATGACGTCACTCAGTACACACCAGCACGTTACATCCACAAAGCTATATGAAATACAAATTAAGTTGTTAAAAACCAGGTAACATTTTATATAATAATAAATAAACCTTTAAAATCCACACCAATGTCCAATTTACTAACGTTACTACTCTACTTATTTAAAATAATATATATGTGTGGCTGTTTTAGTATTAAAATATATCTGTTTTGTACTGGATGACGTAAGCGACGGCATAATCTAATTCCTCCAAGTGGTGCTACCTACCTAGTCTCTTTTACATTTGACTGGAGTATGGCAGCATGGCTAGAGGTAAATCATGGTCACTTAGATACTGTTGTTGCCTGTTTCTTGATTATTTTTTTTAGTTGCCTGCTCAAACTTGTGTCATGACTCATGGTAGATGGATGAATGTTGTATTTATATTATATCTAAGTATTGAATTATTAAATTATCAGTTAATATTGATTATTTTTTATATAAAAATGACTGACTGGTGTGAATGGAAGAAAAGGATTGATAGTTATCTAAGGTTGAGACCTGGATTTGGTTATATATTAGGGAGCAAATTCCCACCTACGAAGCTAGGAAGCATTGCCACTTTTGGGAAGTTCTAGTACCACTCTAGTACTATATCACGAGTCAAACTCTGAATTATGCGTTTGGGCATGAAGTGTCCGGGTCATCGTGGTTGTTACTAAAACGATGACCATTCATTCGTTGTCTTGAGTGTCCCTGTGAGGAGGCCAATGTATCCAGCAATGCAGTAGTTTTATTTCAACTGGTATATAAGATTTTCTGTTGAACAGTCACAGTGACATTTCATGGGGTATTCCATTTGTATGAGTCTTCTGTTGAATAGAGGGGGAAGGTTGGTGAATTCTGCAGGTACTAGATCTCAGTTTGTTGCATGGGTAGGAGGAACCTTTGGCCTGTTGTTTGTGGCTGTGGTCAGACAGTTTAGGGTGAACCAGATTGTTGCGGAGATTACTGGGTGGTGAACGGTATGTCATTGGAAGGTTGTTTATTGATAGGCTCTTGATTTGATAGGGCTCTGTTTATTTGACTGTTGATTATGTGTTTAGGGTATCCTCGGGAGTTGTTGACATTGCTTGGTTAAGTAAGGTCTTCTTTCTCAGAACATATACGTTTGACTCTGGTAGCTAGGCTATAAAATAGGGAGCGTTTTACATTTAAGAGGATGGTTGCTTTGGAAATGGAGGTACTGTTGCTGGTTTGGACTGTGATTTTTTTATATTTCCCTCATAAAGGTTCAGTTCCGGATCCAGGAATATGACATGGTGTTGTGAAATGTTTCAGGTGAATCTAAGGGTGCTATGATTATCTAGCCTGTTTAGGAATTGTAATAAATTAGTTTCGGAATATGTCCAAATCATAAAGATGTCGTGTTTTACTCCCTCTCTCTCTCGCTGAAGAAGGTGACTGATGAACCCTGAAAATTACATAATTATGTTTTTTGTTGTGTTTTTAGTTGTTAACTTTTTGATCTACATACAGTTTTCTGGTGTGTAGTCCTCGCCCTTCTATCCTAGTTTCAATATTTAATTTTCATATATTGTCATTGTCTGACAGCTAGAATACCTAACTACTAGATCTATTTTCACGTATTCATACGTCAATTCATGATATATTTAGCTGTCACTTTAGATAGATAGAATCAATACTAATAAAATAATAGTTAATATTAATATGGTCGACCGTAAAATTTATATTTTCTAAGAGCGTCTTTATACCAGAATAGCCTACTATTATAAATGAGCGTTAAATTACTTTTATTCAAGTATTAATTTGCCTTCTTATATATTTTATCTCAGTTTTGTACGTCGTTGTATTGTTCATTCGAGTTAATTTAAACTTTTCTCTATAAAAGATGAAAATTTACTTTAAAACCTTTACTTAGATTATCTGTCTTCCAAACAGATACATATTTTGTTAATTTGACGTGTGATGGGAATCGAATCTACTCATCAAAGTGACAAAACATGTTTGCAAGGAATATTGAAATAAAAAAGTTATTTTTTATAATGAAATTTTAACTGTCAGAAAAAATCGAAACTTTTAAACTCTAAGCTTTAGTATCAAGCAGCTTTATTGGAATTGGAATTATCGAGGCATGGAATTTTTCTAAGGTAGGCCTATATAAAATACTGTTTTATTTGAAACAGAGAAAGGGTGTAATTAAGTTTATTAAATTCCCTTTATTTTTATTAATAAAAACTCTTAATATTTTTTAATTCGGTGACAAAATGGTAAGGCATCATTAACTAGACATTCCAATAAGAAGGGTAAAAATAAAGGAGAAGAAATTGAGAAAATTACGTGATCAATCTACTCAGAAAACAATTATATTATTTTCCAAATGAATGTCCTTATCAATTAAACTTGGAAACGTTGAGAAGAAAAATAATTTTCTAGTACTGGAAGATGTCAGTAGATTTTGTGTAATCTTATAAGATTTTTCAATGTGTAATAATGAAATTCAATAAAGCACCAAATTAAAAATGTATTTGTGTTTGTTATGTAATGAGCTTAGATGGTGTTTAATCTGATATATGGACATTTCAAATAAATCTATAAAACAGGCCTATTCAAAATCTATTCCTATAAAAAAAAAGACAAACAATAAACGTTTGGAAATGAGTCATGAACAAAACGAGTTGAATATAATCCTTGAAAAGGTAAAAAGCCTATAAAACTTTGTATGTTAAGGACAAATCATCCTCTATTATTTGGCCGCCTTGTTAAATATATAAACAGTCAAAATTGTTTCAGCAACTTCCATGTTTCCAAGTAACAAGTTTTCTACTCTAATTTAAATTTTGCTGTGTTCCTAGCTGTTTGGTGCCATATTCCAAGTAACAAGTTTTCTATTCTAAATTAGATTCTGATGTGCTCCTAGTTGTTTTGTGCCATGTTACAAGTAACAAGTCTTCTATTCTAAATTAGAACCTGCTGTGCTCCTAGTTGTTTTATGCTATGTTCCAAGAAACAAGTCTTCAATTCTAAAATAGATTCTGCTGTGCTCCTAGTTGTTTTGTGCCATGTTCCAAGTAACAAGTCTTCTATTCTAAATTAGAACCTGCTGTGTTCCTCGTTGTTTTATGCTATGTTCCAAGAAACAAGTCTTCAATTCTAAAATAGATTCTGCTGTGCTCCTAGTTGTTTTATGCTATGTTCCAAGAAACAAGACTTCAATTCTAAAATAGATTCTGCTGTGCTCCTAGTTGTTTTATGCTATGTTCCAAGAAACAAGTCTTCAATTCTAAAATAGATTCTGCTGTGTTCCTCGTTGTTTTGTGCATTGTTCCAAAGAATAAGTTTTTTACTATAAGTTAATTGTTTCTCTAGGCCCAATTGATGATATGTTTCCTAGTAAAAATCGGTTGCTATTAATAAGGGTAGAAAATACATTTTTATTTATCCATATAAACAATATTTCATCTATTTTGGTCTTTTTTGGTATAAAAACGATATTACGGACCTTGAAACTCATTCACGGCCATCCCACCTTACTTTATCAAATATATCTTTGTTTTAATAACGTAAGAACTAAAAAAAAAATCCACCGAGATAGAAATCCAACCAACAAAATGACGTCTTCTAGAGTCTGTAATCAGAGAGAATAGCAATTTATATTAATTTAAAAAATAGTACACAAACCTATTAATGATAAAACAAAATATTGCTCCTCCTCCACCCCCACATAGAAACACTTAAAAATATAGTTGAACAGTTGAACGTGAAGATTAAGTCTTATCGACCATTTTGACACTGACATCTATATCAAGTTAATCACTGCTCGTAGCGCTTGCCTTAATCTGTCGACTGGGTGTATTAACCATGTACTATCTCAATAAAACATTCAGTAGAATTTGAATGAAGTGATTAGGGATTGCTCGTTAAAATTTAGAAGATAAATGTAGCATTATCTTAAGGGTAAGATTTTTGCAAGCATCGCAATGATTTAGAATTTTATTTTATGATTGGCAAGTTTAAATACAGTATGATTTTTTTCAATTCGAAGTCCAAGGGATATCTAAAAAAAATCGAAATATCCAAAATTTTAATCGGCCATTTTCTTGAGTATTCAGGCAGTTGGTATACAATAAATCAATAACCTTAAAATATGCTGTACATATAAATCACACACATTTTATATACGCTAAACAACACACACATATACTATAAATAAATACATACAAGAAAAAATTCGTACACAAAAAAAACCCATAAAAACTTGGCAAAATTAGCATACGAAAATTGCAGGCTTAGATCAGAATTGACGAAAGCCGGGCCAACACATCGCCTATAAGTTATTTGAAAATCCGCTCGCTGCTGGTACATAACTCCCCGCCATCTCATTTATTACGTGTCAAAGGGCTAACTCACACTTTATTTGACATTCTTGGCATTTGGGGTGGTTTAATAAAGATCGTTAAGTTGGTTTGAAATTAGTACAAACTCGAAAAAAAATTAACAATGTATTGGCTACGAATTATCCGAATATTCCCTTCTAAAATTCGAATTAAATGTTATTTTTTTACCATTGATTTAAATTGAATTTTCATGGGAAATCATGGTGGGTTCGATCTATACACATTTTTTCGGACTAACCAATGTAAAATGAGCCGAATCCTGCTGCACAGGCACAAATTTTGGCAATATATTCAAGACAGTTGGATTAAATTCGCTAACACAAAAATAAAGGTACAAGTGTGTATAAAACCACCCCCAAATATTTAGAGGCTTGTATAGGTTTTTAGGAAAAGGTAGAAAGGAAAGGGAACAATTAGGCCTAGTATGTTCGTTATTTGTCAAATTATTAAATTCCATACTTAGGTAATACTCTTTGTCAAACTTATTATTTGACAAACAATACAATACAATTACTACAAGGCTTATCATTTGTCATATTAGTCAATGAAATTAGATCTATTAGTTTTCAAATTATTCAATTAAATGACTAGAAATAATGTTTTCCAAACTATTTAATACATTTGCAATTAGTAGGTATATTATTCTAGTTATAAACGAAGGCTCTTATAATGAAGAATTGGTATGTTTATTTATCTTATCGATGTCGAATGGCTGTCCCTTTTGTTAATTTCTGTTAAACCGATAAATTCGTTTGAGCAAATCAATTTTTTTAAATAAAAAATTCTTTACTAATTGTCATTAAAAAAGCTATTTTTAGTGCGCAACAGAAATAGTAAAAACTATCAGTTTATCTTCCACTTGGGTTCAAAGAGTGGACATGTAAAATAGAGCATGATACATCAATATCATAAGAATATGTGCGAATATGTAGGCTACTAATTACGTTAATGTGTTAGGGATAAGGAGGGTTGGATTTAGAGGAATAGTACCCGAATTTTCGTGGAGGGAGAGTGCAAAACAATTTAGGAAATCCACCCTCAGTACTCCCAACAGGATATATATATATATATATATATATATATATATATATATATATNATATATATATATATATATATATATATATATATATATTTACACCCCCAATCTCCTCATCGACAGTTTAGTCTATTGCGAGAGTGACGCTTTAGACCATGCAGCCATTGAAGCAGATTAAAATAAATTAAAAACTATGTCGGAAGCAAAGTGATATTAATAAAATGAAGAGTTTGTTTGTCTGTTATGAGAATTACGCGATAACTATCAAATGCAGAGGTTTGAAATTTTAAAATTAGTAGCCCTTGATCACGAACTTGTGCATCTCAAAGCCGAGATTCTAAAATGTTGATTGTAATCTTTTAAATTTATTAAAAACCGTATCAGAAGAAAAAAAGGCCATGGGCACCGCAAGGCTTAAAATACACCAACCTTAAAGTTACCTTTCACGTACAGTCGTTAAACTAAAAAGAAATTATCCCCGACAACGACGGGTGCTTCACCTGGTTGGTAATATATTAATCAAAAGTGACAGCTGTAGATCATATAATTTGACGTATGAATACGCGAAAACAAATTTAGTAGCCTTTCTAGCCGTCAGATAAGGTTCTTCCTAAGAAGATTAGACCAATAGCAAGCCAAATAAGATAAATCCTGATTTTTTTTTTTACAAGAAGCCCACTCTCTACCACCAACATTGATTAAAAGTCACTAAAATTTGGCATTCTAGAAGTATGTTTTATTCTATTTATCAATTAAAAAGTTGTCAAAAAGCCTCCTATAATACTTCGTTATGGATTATTGTGCGATTTCTATTTACGTAATTAATTAAACAGACTAATAAAACCAATTCAACTGTAATATTTTTACTTTCGCCACTGTGGCAACATGAGCTTCTAGTTTTCAAATAACGGGCTTCTTATGAAAAATCAGACTATACTTCCCGTATTACTTAATTAGTTTTGTTTGTAAGACAGGAAGCTGCTAGGTTTGTTTATTGTTTCTAATGGCCGACTCCTACACCAGTGTGTGTATTCATTACTTCTTTGTGTATCGGAGAGTTTTCTCTCTCAACCTTTAATTATCTCTCTCTCTCTCTTCCCCTCTTCTCCCTTCGTTATGATGACAGACGACACGACACCTTCCATTGGTCGACGCGTAATAAGGATTGACGGCAGTAAAAAAACTAAACTTAATGAATCGGTGACATTAATTTCGGTTTTGTTATTTCATTTTTTTTTCATTTATTTGAGGTATTTAACATGCACTTTCTGAACAGACTGATTATATCAGCACACAAGAATTTCTATGAGCGAGAGTGAAAGGGCCTTAACAATTTTTACCAGCAAAGGTATTTTCCCATACCTTCCAGGGTTCGTCTACATTCTACAATCGACATGAGACCTACGGTACTACTTCCCCTCCTAAAGAAGTTGTGTTATAACTCGAGAAAAATCCGTCGACCTCAGTTGGGTTTGAACCCACGAACATTGGGTTCTGAGGCGAGCATTTTACCCCAAGACAAAACAACCAATCTCGATTATGTTTTGACGTGAATACGTCTTTAAATTTGCTACCATACGGGGGCAATCCAAAAAACCTAATGATAACAAAATCGGGGGATACAGTTTGTTATTGTAGTTTCGAATCTTTCCTCTACATCCAAAATTAAATTATACCACTGGATAGCTAAAGGATCAAAGAATTCATTACGATAAGCGAGAACAGTGACGTATCGCGCGCGGTGGAGGGGGAAGCGCCGCCATTTTGAGGTTATTTTGCTGCGTATCGAGATTTGCAATTAGTATAACTCTTGACTCGGAGAAGCTACGATGTTCGTTTAAGTTTTAATCGTCAGCTGTCGTCAAATATAATTAATAAAGTTATATTGTAACACAATAATTATTTGTTTCCTTGCTTTTATCCTAAATACATAAATAAAAATATTTTATTTAAAAAATATAACCCGTTACATAAACGTATTCACGTACAACACACGGCCGTGTCCATGACACAGTCACACCCCATTTTTTTGTTGAAATTTGTTATTCAATAAACCTCTTTTTTTGCTATCTTGTGCTTTAACAACGTTCACCTAAGATATGCCAAGGTAGCTACAGCCGGGAAAAACAGTGAAAACCTAGAAACGTCAGGGAACTTAACAAAATTAATGGGTTTTTTTTATTTGAGGTATTTAACGTGCACTTTCTGAATCAACTTATAAACTAACCTAAACATCTAACAGACACAACACCCAGCTCCCCGACCATTTGTTCATCACTGTAAGAGGCGAAACACCAATTTTAACTAATGATTTATTTTTAAGTCATGTTTGGAATCGAACCCTAGAGACTCTTATATGAGTAGGCAAACACGCTACCGATTGGTTTATTATCTCGGGTGTCTGTAAAAAAAAAGGAAATATGACATGGCTTGACGCATGAATAACTGGCGTAAACGAATATGACAGTTGCGTAACATGATAATCGCGTACACCCAAGAAATAGCGACTCTTGCGTACATTTGCTTATTTTTCTACCCGAGTTGGCCGTAAATGAAATTACATGATGTAAGCTTACACAACTTCCTATCCCAACCAAACCAATTCCAACTGTTACCACACCCAAGTGTAAAAGTTATATGAAGTCACAAATAGGGCCTAGAAAAGCTCAAATTATTGTTTAAAATAATGACAATTATTATTATACAAACCTAACTTTCAAACCTTACATAATTTATACATATAGGCCCTATATAATTGTGGTTCCTACCCCACTTAACATAACCTAACCTTTCATATGTTAATAAATTAAAAACTTATTTTTTTTGGCCAAAATTGGGAATATCTATCAGAAGTGAAAGCTGAAGATCACATTATTTGACGTATGAATACGTGAAAGTAGATCCAAACCCTAGTTTTTTTTTTATTGAAAGACTGCGTTAATTCAACAACATTTATTTAAAATCACTAAAACTTGGCATTTTATAAATAAGTTTTGTTTGAGTCATTTATTAAGTTAGTATAAAATGTTATCAAAGGCTTCCAATAATACTTCCTTATGCATTACTGTATAGTTTTTCTTTACATGATTAATTAAACGGACCTATAATGTAAATACAATAATTGTAATATTTTTATTTCCGCCACCAAGGCAACTTGTGTTCCCATTTATTTTAAATAACAGGCTTCCTATGGAAATAAGACTGTAGTAGCTTTCCTAGCTATAAGATAAGTTTCTTCTTATGAAAATAAGACTGTAGTAGTTTTCCTAGCTGTAAGATAAGGTTCTTTCTATGAAACTCAGGCTGTAGTTTATCATCTCGGCGTCAGACGATGTTCGTCGGAGAGAGTCACGAGGGAGAAAGACGAAGGAGACAATGTTGGAAGTGCAACTTAGTGTCTAGAAGCTCTTCACTGTGTTATCATAACTGCCCGCCTCCTGATAACCCTGCACCCGGGTGGAAACTCAGGGCTGGCTGGCATGACGAAGCACTAATAGGCAGCCCGTGGGGGTGTCCAAAACACTTTCCCTGCGCGCTTCTCGGGTTCTTTATAGTGTCGAGCCTTACCTCGTGCGTGGTGCGTGGCTGAGTGGACAGGGTGTCCTACTAATGGTAGAGAGGGGAGACGCAAAGTTTTCCGTTTTGGAAAATTTTCGCTATATTTTATCCGGGAAATTTTCCGAAACAGAAAATTTTCAACTATTATTTATGAAAATAATTTCAACTGATTAAATGAATAATAATAAAATAATAATTAGTGGTAGTGATAATAGTATGTCTAGTAGTAGTAGTAGTAGTAGTAGTAAAAACACCTGCTTCGGTGGCCGCATGGTCCAAGGCGTCACCCTAGCAATAGACTGGTCTGCCAATGATTGGAATATCTGGGTTCAAATCCCGGTCGGGTGTATTGAGGGTGGTTATTTTTAAATGGTTTCTCACTCTCTCTCCTCACGTAGATTTAGGTACACTTCATCTAAATTAAACCTTTCACATACTTAGCACATTAGAGTAAGAGTACACATGCGTATAACCCGAGCGGTTAGTAAGACGTGGCGCTGCTATTAATATAATTATATTTAGAAGGCCGCAAGCCACCCGGGTACATAAGATTTACCGGAAAATCTCCATCTCTACTTCCGAGGCGAGCTCTCGCCTGACCCTGGAGCTATGACGACGTCGCTCGATCCCAAGGTCACGTGATGCTCCAGTTGGGCCAGGCGTGCTAACTACGTACTAAGCGCAAAGGACGTGTTCGTGGCTCTTGTGAGTTGTAGTGTGAGGGATGGGGGGGTGAGGAAAGGTTGATGACCTTGGCTGCAGCCGGGCACGGTCCTGCTGAATGAGGCGATTAGAACAATAGTCTACTTGCCCAGTGGCCGGATTCATTTCCTTGTGAACCACTTGCCTAGTGGCCAGGTTCATTTCCTTATGAACCACTTGCCCAGTGGCCGGGTTCATTTCCTTATGAACCACTTGCCCAGTGGCCGGGTTCATTTCCTTGTGAACCACTTGCCCAGTGGCCGGGTTCATTTCCTTGTGAACCACTTGCCTAGTGACCAGGTTCATTTCCTTGTGAACCACTTGCCTAGTGACCAGGTTCATTTCCTTGTGAACCACTTGCCTAGTGAACAGGTTCATTTCCTTGTGAACCACTTGCCCAGTGGCCGGGTTCATTTCCTTGTGAACCACTTGCCTAGTGACCAGGTTCATTTCCTTGTGAACCACTTGCCCAGTGGCCGGGTTCATTTCCTTGTGAACCACTTGCCTAGTGACCAGGTTCATTCTGAACCACTTGCCTAGTGGCCAGGTTCCTTTCCTTGAGAACCACTTGCCTAGTGGCCAGGTCACATCTCTGGCCAACCACTTGCATAGTGACAATTGGTTAACACCCTTAACTCTTAATTCGGAAATGGGTAGGATTTTAGTGGGGAAAAAAGGCCTTCCAGATGGGTCTTCTTGTTTGGCCGATTTCGGTCAAAGAAACAGAGATACCAATATGTAGGGTTACCATAATTTATTGAGGCCATATCCGGACAGAGGTCTTTCCGGGGTGGCTGGGGGGTATTGGATACCCCCCAGGGGAGTGGGGCCAATTTTTTGAAAATTAGGTACTGAAATCTGCGTTTTTAGCTATCCTGATACGTGAAAAATGTTATCAAACTTAGCTTGATTTATAAGCTTTTTAAATTACAAAATAAGTATTATGGGGTAATAAATTACAAATTTATTATAATTAAGCCTTTTTAATACACTATCACTTAAATTCCATGAAATATTTACATACAGTAGATAACATAAGTGTTCATATTATATTCTGAACTTTTCAAGTACTTTATACATGCTGCAGTGTGACCAACCTAAGGTGCGGCGCGGAGTAAAATTCCCCAATTTGGCCACGTTTTCGGTTCATATTAGTAAAATCCGGACATTTCTCAGATCCGGACGCCAAACCGGACACGTGTTCCAAATCCGGACTGTCCGGACGAAATCCGGACGTATGGTAACCCTACCAATATGTCGTTCTTGTTTCGGGTGGAAGGAATTTCATTGTTTGACTTTTCCTTTGTTCTTAAAAGCCAACTACCATGTAATAAGCATTATTGTCCAGATTTCATCATCAACAACTGATTCCAGCCTGTGGCTGAGTCAATTTAGTAAAATTCCTACTTCATCTTCCATCTGAACTACATGTTATAGTTCGCAAACAACGAAACTAAAAACTATATTTCGCAAACAACTGAACTACAAGTTGGTCGCTAACTGGGGAAAGACTGAGATACATGCTATAGTTAGCAAACAACTGTGCTGCAAACTGTAGGCTGGTCGCGAACTAGTGAAAGACTGATTTACAGGCTGTATTTTGAAAACAAATTAACTACAGGCTGTGTAGGTTGGTCGTGAACTAGTAAAAAAGTGAACTCTAGGCTGTACTTGGCGAACAACTGAACTACTGTACAAGCTGTTAGATTGGTCGTGAACCAGTGAAAGATTGAACTGTATAAGCTGTAGTTTGTGAATGACTGAACTATTGAACTAGATAAATGGACTTCTCATTTCATTGAACAGAATCTCTTTCTGAACTATCCTCAACAGTGAACAGTTCTGCCCATCTCTAGCAATACATTCTGAGCCATCCTGAATATATTGCGTCATCTGAGCTCCAAAAGGGCTATTATACCCGTGAGAGAACGGAGTCAGCGAATACCTCTGCACTCATAAAAAAGACTCGTATGTCACACAGTAACGTCACTCCTTCTAGAAGGTGGGACACGTGATCATCCGTACCCCCCTCCCATGATAAGTGCCATTTCCCAGTCCTTTTGGCTACTCTACAGTCCAATTCAAATAGGAAAAGCCTTTTAGAAGATAAGATGTAATTTTCTGGTCGACATTGTTATTATCTACCAAAATAGATAACTGCCAATCACATGACTTGACGTAATAATACATGAAAGTATAGTCTATCCATCATAGGAGTGGTGGTAATTTACATCTAGCAGAGGTTTTTATGTTTATTTAAGGTATTTAACGTGTACGTTCTGAACCGACTAACTATAGAAGCACACAGAAATTTCTATGAGCAATAGCGAAAGGACCTAACCATTTTGCCGTTAAATATATTTTCACATACCTTCCAGGGTTCTTTTACGTGCCACAATCGACATGGGACTGACGGTTTTACTTTCCCTCCGAAGGAAGCTGTGATACGGATTTTTATCGCTCAAGAAAAAGCCATTGAACCCATGGACATCGGAAATAGAAAAGTTAACAGATCAACTTTCATGTATTCATTCAACAAGTCATATGATCTGCAAGATCATAGGTTGATTTGCTGTCACGTTTGGCAGCCAAAACTTTCACAACTAATAATTTGTTTATTTGTTCATTTTTAACAGTTAGAGGTGACCTGGTGGTCTAGGGGTAAGGTGTCAGACTTCTGTGCTGAGGGTCCGGGGTTCAATCCTCGGTCCCGGCACAGATTTATCTGATTGCCGAACCCTTCCTTCACCTCTGACAAGACGTGTATTAATCACAACTTGTGAATGTGAGGAATGCCAGGCCTCCACCGTGGTTCGGATCCCACGTTAAACTGTAGGTCCTCCATTTCATCTCGCAATCACCCTACCATTACACATTAGCGTAAGTGCGTATAACCGGAACGGGTAGTAAGACGTGGTGCTAATAATAATAATAATAATAATAATAATAATAATAATAATAATAATAATAATAATAATATATTTTAACAGTTTTTACATCTTCTGCTAGCTCTCAGTTACACTATTCTCACTGTGAGTAGACTCTAGATCTAGTAGCATTTATAGCTGTCATATAATAAGCACAGCTGTCACGCACCTGTAAAACCGGTAAAACACAAGGAATTTTGCAAAACATNATAATAATAATAATAATAATAATAATAATAATAATAATAATAATAATAATAATAATAATAATAATAATAATATATTTTAACAGTTTTTACATCTTCTGCTAGCTCTCAGTTACACTATTCTCACTGTGAGTAGACTCTAGATCTAGTAGCATTTATAGCTGTCATATAATAAGCACAGCTGTCACGCACCTGTAAAACCGGTAAAACACAAGGAATTTTGCAAAACATATTAAAAAATACTAGAATATTTGTTAATTTGAGATATTTAACTGAAAGCTTAACTTATTAGGCCTTTATATGGACGGAAAAGTGAACTTAAGAATTAAGCACGCTGATTCAAACATGTCTTATTACCCCTTAAACAAGGGTTGTGAAGTCACAGAAGATGTATTTCCACATCAATCATAAATCATCCTGTTTAAAAGTTAACGCGACTTCACACTCGTGAGGGAAAATTAAATTTTATTACTCTTTTATTCAATCTAGAATGTTTGGGAAGGTGGGAATTCCTTCTGGAAAACCGAGAGAATTTGATAGTGAGGAAAAGTGGCAACACTGTTCAAGGTTCTTTCTATAAAAATTGGATTGTGTTCGTCAGGTCATAAATATGTTCTTCTAGCGTTATGTCAAAAATTGGAAGACGTTTTCTTAGCTTGGACACAATTTTAGGAATGTAGGCCTATCACATTATTTGGTTTCGATAGGAAAACACAGACATTTTAATTACTTCACCGTAGTTAATATAATTTAATATAATTTTTTATTGAGTCCTTTTTGTCTTTTAAAAAGAATTAAATATAGACCAAAGGATTCGTGAAGGGATTAAGGGATTTTTTTAAAGACAAAAAGGACTCAATAAAAAATTAATATAAATTATACTAACTACGGTGAAGTAATTAAAATGTTTATGTCAGTGGTATAATGTCCCAAGGCGTCACCTCGCAATAGACGGGACTACCGATGACAGGGAAATCAGGGTTGGAATCCCGGTCTGGTATACTGAGCTTTTTCTTAAATTGATTTATATTCTTCTTACAAATACAAGTACACTTCCTATAAATTTGACCCTCCTCGTCCCTAACACATTAGCGTAATTAGTTAAGCTGTGTGACCCACTTCGGTGGCCGCGTGGTCTAACGCGCTACTTCCGTGTTAGACTAGACTTCCGGAGACAGGGAGATCGGGGAGGAAGGTTTTCCTAAATGATTTTCCACTCTTCCTACACGAAAATGTGGGTGCATTTCCTTTCGATTAAGTCTTTCTAATCCCTAACCCATTAGTGTACTGATACATAGGCGTATAACCCGAACGGTTAGTAAGACACGGTGCTAAAAATTATTTTAAAAATTATGATTTTCTTGATGATATTTTTTAAAATAAAAATAAAAAACATAAGTGCATTTTTATTGATAGAAAAAAAATCCCTTTCCCAACCCACCCCCCTCCTCCCTCTAAGTCACACAATTTGTTATGACATGATATTCTGTCCGTGACAATACAGGATTGAATGATACGCTGACGCGATGGGAGATTATAACCGGTATAAACTGGTTGGTTAGACTAGTACCTTGGATAAAAATAGTGACAGCCCTCACATTTTATCACACCTCGAGACGATTGTCATTCAAATGTTTTAATTCCTTTTGTTTTATCCAGCTTGTCCGGGTTGTTTTTTTCTTTTTTCCGCACAGGGTGAACCTATGCGAACGTCAAGGGAGCTCAGAGTCCAGAGTTGGAGTCCAACAAAACATTATTTTTTTTAATTAAATAACTGCTTTTATTGGTGTAATGATATTCAGGGTCATATTTTTTGCGAATCCCTTTGATATTTGATTAAAAGCTTCCCAAAAAATAAATAAAAAAGGAAGAGTGGACGGGGTAGTATTTTTGACACATTTATTAAGGGAGAGGGGTTTCGACATTTATTTTATTTATTGATTTATTTATTATTTTCCCCCCTCAGCATTTCAGCACCCTATTATTATTATTATTATTATTATTATTATGCGTCACCCGGAAGGTGTTGTTTATTTATTTTATACAAAATACAACTGGGGATCAAATTTTAAATCTCATCTAAGTCACGTGAAACCCAGATGATCCTAATCGCCAACTAACCGGATCCCTGCAACTAAAGACTCAGAGAGTGAACCTTAATTAACGGGGACTTTTATCCCATCTTAAAAACCGGCGACTTTTATCCCATCTCAACTCATGGTGTTTTTTATCCCATCTTAACTAGCGATGACAACTTTTGATCCCATCTTAATTCATGGTGACTTTTATCCCATCTTAACTAGCGGTGACTTTTATCTAATCTTAACTCATATTGACTTTTATCTCATTCTAACAAGCGGTGACTTTTATCCAATCTTAACTCATGGTGTTTTTCTATCCCATCTTAACTAGCGGTGACTTTTAATCCCATATTAACTAGCGATGACGACTTTCTATCCCATCTTAACTAGCGGTGACTTTTATTCCATCTTAGCTAACGATGACCTTTATTAAATGTCTGAAATCACAACTTAATACTGACACGTTTATTTATTTATATTTTTTGTTCAAATGTTAATTTAAGAGCTGTGATATAATTTCGTGGAGGTTAATGACCCTCGGTTCTGGAGCTTACGCAACGCCACATTTGGGACTGTTACCCATTTAAATTACACGTTACGTGTAGAACGCAACAGAACTTTAAAACATTTCATTATTTGAGTTTACGTGTGAAATCTACTTCAAAGGATATCGACCACTTTTAGAATTCAAGTCACGTTCGATCGTGCTCCAAGCAAAACGCTAACCAATAAAGATTAGGGCTGACTTTGTCCGCTTTTACTTTGAGAATTTTATCAATATTATTGGAAAAGACAGAAGAATTTAAAAATTACCACATTCCTAGACAAATTTATGCCTGATACTAAATTAAAACTTAACAAGATCAAAAATCCAGCTGTAAGAACATTGAGAAAGTTCCAAAATACTTTCTAGCATTAGTTTAAGTCATTGTAATTAACTTTTAAACCTATACATTCAACAAGCTTATCAAAATATTGACTCAAATAAATAATAGTCTTATACATAAAAATAATTAAATATAGGTAGTTTAATCTTTCAAAAAACTATTTAGTCCAAACTAGATTTTTTTTTATCTTCACGTTTTAAACATAAACAATTTGACCAAAAATGTATATGTTTTAAAACTAATACATGTTAAAAAAGTTTATTTGATCCTATATACTTATAAATGAATCACAAATATATACGAGGGCGTTTCAATAAGTAAGGTAACAAGCCCACTCATGTGACTGTCCTTATTTGATTCAAAGTCCTCATCAAGTCATAGTAGATAGAACACTGCTTACTCTCAAGGATGTTACACTGAATATCATCTCCGAGGGATGTGCATGGTTTCTAATGGGAAACAGCGTTGTCATTCTATCGTTTTCGTGTAGTTAATCTCCCTCAAATATCAGACAAGTTTCGCAACGCTGGTGAATAGATGTTGCCAGTAGCGCTTCCTTACCCCAGCACACCACCTTCAGACATAACTGAGAGCGAGGATATTTGGCAACAGTTAACCGAGAAAGAGCGAAGATAAAGCTTTTCTCTATAAGACCTGCAATTTCCTCAGCAATTATTTTGGGTGCATACCGCGCCACATATCAGTCCTATCGTCCAACATCAGTTGCAAAATGATGGAGCTGGCGGAAAAATGGTCAAATATTGAGGTGCGTAGTCTAAAGATGTATGTGACTAAAAGAGATGACAACAGCTGAGACTCACCGCCAACTTGTTGAGGTGTATGGTTCTAACGTCATGTCATGGAAACCGGTTTGGATTTGGTGCACTACCTTTGATAACGGCAGGACATACGTTCAAGATGAACAACGATCCAGCCGGGCAAGCACGTCAGATCATGGCGACAGTGTTTTGGGACTATAAAAGGGTGCTTCATGCTGATTTTCTCACCCAGGAAGATACGATAAATGCTGACCTCTATTGTGACACATGGAGCCGGTTGCGGGAGGCAATTCGTTGAAAACGACCTGGGTTGCTTAGAAGAGGCGTTGTATTGCTGAACGGTAACATCAGGCCACACAATGCAGACCACACACGTGAGTTTTTAACGGCGCTACGATTGGTAGGTACTGGACCATAATCCATAATCCCTAATTTCCCGAATTGGCACCAAGTGATTTTCATCCATTCGGACCATTAAAGACGCACCTGGCTTAAAGGATATTTGCGACCGACGGTAAATTTCAGCAAAACGTCATGTCCTGGTTTCATGAGCTTGACACTGATTTCTTATATGCCAGGATAGATTCCTTGGTGTACTAGTGAAACAAATTCTTGGATAATCATTGGGAATATGTGGAAGAATAATTTGTACCAAGGCCATACTACTGATTATAAGTGTATGCATTATTTGAACGAATATACTCACACGAGAAGGCTGGTACCTTAATTATTTAAACGCCCTCGTACACATTATACATGTATAAGCGAGAGTAGTTTTATAAATAAACAATGGTGGAATTTCACGTTCTAGTGTCATAGAGAACATTAACATAAACTACAGACGTTGAACATTAAATTTGAACAATATCTTCACAGTAATGAAAAAAAGTTCAATGCCAAAGTTATACCTAGGTTATATTATATTTTTGACATTTGGAGCACCTTTTTAGAAAACACACATTTTTTTGCGGCCAGCGTGTATTGATAATCTTTATTAATAAAATGAAGAGTTTGTCTGTCTGTCATCTACGATATTTACCTCACGCAGAAGGCTGATATTTTTTAATTAGTAGCCCCTGTCCACAAACATGTGCATCTTAAAGTTGGAATTTTACATTTTTTTACTAGACTTTTTAAATTTATTAAAAGCTGGATTGGAAGAAATAAAATTAGTTTTTTTTGTCTGAAGCAAAGAAAATCGTTGCCCGGGATAGCACTGGATACCTCTGCTAGTATCTATTAAAAGAGACAGCAGTACATCACATGGTTTGACGTATGAATAGATCTAGTAATTTTCAACCTATCATTTTCAATTCCCATTCATAAGAAAATTAGGGTATACTTTATTTTGTTTCATGTTCCAATAAAATGCTATATTAATTCACGTAAATATTATATAAGACAAGTTGTTTGCTCTGAAATTCCTATTTGAGAGTCAATTCTACATATCAAATTAAATGTTAAAACGAATGATCTCTCATCAAATACGCCGCTTAGCAATGACATTCCTCTTCTACTTTTCTCCTTAATTAACGGATCTACGGACAATGCCCAAACTCCACCGGAGCCGGATCCAGGTGACCTGTTTGTTTTAAGTGCTGCAGGACACCATTGTAATGTCGGTGGGCGGGTACAAAACCCTTTGAGCCCTCGAGGCCGGCATCAAGAAGGAAGCGCACGCGCCGCAGACACGCGCCACTTACCTTCCCGACCACACGCGACTCACTTGACTACACCAGCCTTAAGTGGGGTCTGGGTTCAACTCCAGGGTGACACTTCCTGTACAACTTATAGGTTCAGTTACTTTTGTTTGCGGTACTTTTACTTATCACAATATATGAAGTATTTAAAGGAAAGATTTTAAGGCGGCCGTCTTGGTCAGCGATAAAGTATCAATCGCTGTCACGGCTTAAAAGATAAGGATCTGTATCGTTATCTGGAACTACCTCTATAATTTATCTAAGCTTTAACTCCCTTTAACCTTTCACCTACAACCACCCATTGTCATATTAATAAGAAAGAGGGGAAAGAAAAATTACGAAACTTCTTATCTTAAGGTAAAGAGGAAAGCTCGCTGCTAGTTCTCAAATATCTTAGAATTTTATGTTCTGAGCCTATGAAAATATCACTGTATTTGTTGAAGAAAGGCTAAATCTAGAGCCCTTTTTCATCAAACATAGTTTCATAGCTCAGCAAATTTGATCAAAAAGGCGTTGAAATTGAGATACTCTCACATTTTAATCTCTTTTTTTTACTGAACAAAACTCAAACAATAGAGCTGTTAAAAAAACATAGCCCTGTACAACTCCTTAGACTTTATTTTGGCGTTAGCCATAATTTGAAATAACGCTTTCTAGAATTAAATATTGCATTAGAGCTGAACGTCTACGCGGCAATTTCACGCTTACCAAAGCGGCCCCCTTAAGCTTAACATTATATTTTCAATAATTTGTTTACAGTAACCTATTTTTGATTTACGAATTGAGGCTCTATCTCTTATTGGACTACACTTAGAGTGAGCTCTGAATAATTCATACTCCACATGTTTTCACATTAACAGGATTCTAACTAAAGTTTCTCTAAAGGTGGTTGAAGATCATCCAAAGAAAAAAACCCCCGTATTCTTGTCCATTGTCAAGGTCCTTCAAAGTCTACAAAATAGTTTTAAATATCAGAGTGGGCTTGAGGAGAAACCACTTGTACTTTTGTGATTAACAAAACTTTAGATATAAAATAAAAATTGTTAAGAGACGTCCTGTAATATTTTTATCTACTCATTGTGTTTATTAAAGTTTTAGGAATCTTTTAGTGAAACTTTCAAAAATGCGTTAAGAGTTGTTTTCACATCAAAGAAAATATTAAGGAAGATCCAAAGCAATGTTTGATTCAGAACAAAAAAAAATTGTTTAACAAGAAATAACAAACGACTTACAAACAAAAATAAATGGTACGGTACACCGAAGAAACATTCTCGCTCTTTTACATAAATACTAGAGACATTTACTGGTAACTCGTAAGATTTGTGGAATGAAATAATATAAATTGTTGCAGAAAACCACCAACAAAGAGCATAAATAAAATAATATACACTGTTACACAAGCATTGGGGGGGAAAGGCGCATCTCTGTCCACCAAAGGACATAACATTCAATTTCATATTTCAAAGACCTGAACAATATATATATATATATTTGATTATCGCTCAGAAACTATTAGTTTTACAAAAATATATTTCAAACAAAAGATTTTTATATCTAGCAATACTACATCTTTACAATAAGTTATTTTGTATCTCAAGTATTTGCGGAGATATGACCAAAATTGGAAATTTTCGCTTATGTAAAATACCCTCAAAGTAATTTTCAAGAGAAAACAAGAATTTTTATTTTGTTATGTTAAAAAATACGTTGATACAAAAGTTAGTAAAAATCGTTATAGCCTATTGAGATAAATCGATATATTTTATTTTTTTCCTCTTAGTAAACTACCCTTAATTTAAGAGTTATAAATTATCTAATTACAAAAAAAAATCTATGAAAGAACATTATGAAAACCATGGTTTTCCACTCTCCCTCCACGCAAATGCGGGTTTGCTTCCTCTAAATTCAACCCTCCCCATTCCTAATCCATTAGTGTAATTAGTACTTAAGCGTATAACCCGAACGGGTAGTAAGACGCGGTGCTAAAATTATTATTATTATTATTATTATTATTATTATTATTATTATTATTATTATTATTATTATTATTATTATTATGAAAACCCTAGATATCAAGTTTTAATCCAAATGTTAAAATGGTTTCGGCTCTAGGCCGAGATATAGACGGCATCGCGAAAAACCACTTTTTAGGTTTCAGGAGGTCATGAAACGTTGAAATTTACCAAAATCTCGAATTGAATTTTTTTGACGATAGCAATACTTTCCCTACGAAGTGTCGAGAAAAAAAGTAAAAACTGTAAGAAAACAACTATTTAAAACTGCGCTTAAACAGGCTTAAGTTAGGTTCAAACCGTGCGTGACTAGTCTTGTCAGGTGATGGAGGAAGGTGTAGGGGAGGGGGGAGTCCCCTTCGAGCACACGCCCGCTAGAAGACATGTCTTTGTCACGGCCAACTGAAGCTGCGCCCGGAAACGGTTGACCCTGGAGAAGAACACTCGCCTCTAAGTGACCGGGTCACCGGAAACATGACACTTCCTTACCGCGCGATGTGTGTGTGTATGTGTACCCGCTGAGCCACCGGCACGCGTCACGATGGACTGTTGTTCCTTGAGTAGAGAAGAATCAACCGGGGACACGTTTACTAAAGGTCCGCGAACACGGACCGTGTTTCCATATTAAATTCAGTAATTAATTCATTAAAAGCAGAGGAACTAAACGGGTCACTTTTCTCATTATTATCAGTAAAGTACCAGAGCTATGACCTGCCCATTGGTATATTTATTGCCTGCTGATCTAAATGTTCCTGTTTCGAGTGCCAGTGGTACCATAAAGTCTGTTCAGCGTCGGAATTGTTTTCTGTAAGGCCTTTTTCCCTACCAGAAATCTATTATATTGTAGGATATTTATAGGAAAAAAATACCTTTCAGAGAGTAATTCCTACCGTGAATGAAGTATAGGTATCTTTCCCTAAAGAGGAACTGTTCCTATGGCCACTATGGTCTGTAGGCTTAAGAGTGTGCATCACACGCCTATCAACTCTGAGATACAGTCGGTTAGAAATAGTTAATTTACACTAACACTATTGCACGTGGATCATTTCTGACTAAACGTTAATGGAGATAAAGAGTTAATAGAAGTTCCTAATACAGAACATGGTTGAAATATTACATGACATTTGGATAAAAACTGCATTGAAAAGGCCGTCTTTGACCATTTTAGAATGACTTCACAGATAAGCACTGTGCACAAATCTTCATTCCGTCTTAGTAGGGGCATAGTGTAGTTATTAACAAGAAACTTTGTCGCTTTGTCCCCCATCGCCACCGCGGAAAATTTCGAGTAATCGTTCAAATACGAATGCGCTGCACACAGTTCTGGTATGTCGTCTGTTCTTTTCCCTTTTACTCCCAGACCTCGCGCGAGTCGGGAGCTTGAGTTGGGCCTGCTATGATGTGAGGTTTAATATTAAGTGAGGTTTAATATTTCCACCTTCATTATCACCATCATCATGTCATCTCATTGCTGGTTTGAAAGTGTTGACAACCTCCAAGGTGTACCCTGGGCAACGTTCTGACCCCACAGAGCGGCTAAAAGTCTACGTACACATGCGACCGAACTATAGATCTATCACAGTCATATATCCCATACGCTTACGTATCTTTACGTCCAGTCATGTGATCTTCAGATGTATCTTTAGATAGATATGATCATTACCTATAAAATAACACTAATGAATAATGATATCATAAAATATTATTAATGATGACCGCACAATATAATATGTTTGTATTTTCTAACGATTATTTCCTCACCAGGCCCCTTCTATACCAAAGAAGTTAATGAAGAAAAACATTTCCCCCAAATGTATAAGAGTTTTTAATAAAATAATTAGTGATATGTGACCCTGCCCAAAAGACAGGCGTTCTAAACCTGTGCTAAATTCAATGTCCTTATGTGTTGTTTTTTTGTTATCAAATATATTTTAATAAGTAAACTAAGGCGGTTAGTAAAGGAAAATATTTTTCAATTAATCACAATCGAGAAAATTGGAAACAACCTTTTCATTAAGACAGAGTTGATGAAAAAGACAGATCTCCTCTCAAAAGACCCTGAGTATGAGACGATTCTTGGATAACTCATAGGTTAGAGCATTGTCATACTGAATCAAAGGTCCCGGTTTCGATTCCCGTACCCAGTTGTCATTTTTTTTAATTTAGAGAACATGATATTTAGATGTGGCTATAACCGTAACTAACCAATGTATTAACTTTACTATTTAATCAATCAAAACTAAACAAGCTTATAAAGGAAAGCACTTCTCTCAAATAAGCACCAGCACATAACACAATGAATCAAAATAAGGGACATATTTTCTCCCAACCAAAGCGGTTGATAAAATAAATCACGTCTCTCAGATGGATAAGCATAATTATAAAACAATGACTTATTTTATAGTATAGCCTTATTTTAAATGAAGAAGTTTTTTTCCTCAGAAACATATTTGTTGACAAAAGAAGAAAAGTACTTTTTACAATGACTGGGCTACACTTAGCTGTGTGCAATCGGTGCGGTAGCACAGGGCCCCTTGATTTGAGGAGGGGGGAGGCAGATAACACTGGAGGCCCCGGAAACGAATTTAGTCCAGTGCCCCACGTTTGCTAAGGACGACCCTTTATATAATTAAAGAGTATTCGTTAAAAATAAAGCTTTAGCGTAAATTAACAAGCGTTAAAATTAGGTGACCTGGTGGTAAGGTGTCGGACTTCTGTGTTGGGGGTCCGAGTTTCAATCCTCGGTCCCGGCACAGATTTATCTGATTGCCAAACCCTTCCTTCACCTCTGACAAGACGTGTATTAAACACAACTTGTGAATGTGTGGAATGCCAGGCCTCCACCGTGGTTCGGATCCCACGTTAAACTGTAGGTCCTCCATTTCATCTCACAATCATCCTACCATTACACATTAGCGTAAGTGCGTATTACCAGAACGGGTAGTAAGACTAGGTGCTAATAATAATAATATAATAATAATAATAATAATAATTTTAGCACCGCGTCTTACTACCCGTTCGGGCTATACGCTTAAGTAATAATTACACTAATGGATTAGGAATTGGGAAGGTTGAATTTAGAGGAAGTTAACCCGCATTTGCGTGGAGGGAGAGTGGAAAACCATTTAGGAAAAACCCCCCTCAGTTCACCCGACCGAGATTCGAACCTCGATCTCCCCATCCTCGGCGGTCTAACTCAACACGACTGGCGCGTTAGCTAACTACGCCACCGAGGCGGGTCAGTAATAATAATAATAACAACAAGCGTTAAAGATTAAAAAAAAAAACTAATATTAAATGCTAGGTAAAAAACATGTACATATCCAAATAATGCGGGTGGTACGGTGTAAGATCATGGTCCGCTGATTTTATCGTCACCTTTTGACCGTCCGCGCGGGTTTATGTCCCTCCCACTTGTCTTGCGGAAGCAGATGGGCAAAGAAGAGCTTCTGGGCGAAGTGGCAAGTAATGTAAGGCGGTGTAATTAGCTTTGCAGTAAGGGGTAATACCGGCGACTTCGGTTCAAGGTTCTTCCTTTAGACCACCGCTGTTAGCTGTTACCCAGGGGGTCAAGGGAGCCCTACTTGGTTTTCCGTCGTGGGTAACGGGTGGTCGTTTGAATGGGTCGCAGCCTACATGTGGTCTCAATAACCAGTGGCGTGACCAGGTTATCGCAAAGGTGCTTCCCCTATACTATTTAATTTGGGAAGGAAGGGAACCCTAGCTAAGGTAAATATTTTTTTGCAATTCTTATAACAAAAAAAAAAAGTTGTTAAAATAAATAAAACATTGCTTCATTAGATACGGTTAGTTTAATTTTTTACTAAAAAAAGAAATCTCAACCGCTATATTAATATTTGTCATGAGTATAGTGGCATTTGAACATTTTTTTTTAATTAAGTGAAAAAAGTTATGTGTCAAATTCCGCGACACCTATGACAAATATTCAAGAACTTATGAGATTACTCAGTGTATAAAATTAAATTATTTAAGAGCGCTAAATTCTATAGCACCTGAGACGCGTAGAAGGCGTTTATAAATCTCGGATTATTTAAGAAGTTGTTTGATATTTTTTAGTACCGTTTTAAAAAAAAATGCAGGTGAAAATTATCAGCAAGTTTCGGACCAGTTATAAAGATTACATTTTTAGATTAAAGGTTTTTATTTAATTCAACATCTGGAAATGCAGCAAAAGGTTAGAAACCTTGATATGGCTTCTTTCTATCAAATAAAGTCACGTTTTGATAGGATCACAACAGAAGATAATGTGGGTCTGTTTTATAGAGTTCAAATAAGTTATCAAACCATTTTTTAAACAATTTGAAGCTGAGATTTAAACTTTTTAACTGGTCAGAACTTTGGCCTAGCCTATATCTTGGTGAAAACATTAAAAAAATATCAAACGACTTCATAAATAATCCGGGATTTCTAAACGTCTGCAACGCTTCTCCGTGCTTTCCCCATACAGCTCCCTAAAGCAATATTTGATTTATTTTGGCAAAAAAAAAAAGTTTTTTGTTATAAACACCGCAAAAATAAATAACCTTAACTCATGTTTCCTTTCCACATGACCTTAACTCTAGAGCTGGGACATTTCCCTCATCCTTACTCCGTACATATTCGTGTTACACGCTAGTGAAATAGGTACAGTAAGTAGTCCCATGGCTTCTTTGGTGCTGACTGACAGTTCACAGCTGACTTCTGACTGTCAACATTTAGGTATATACCTAAATTTTGACTGTCAGAAGTGACAGCTGCTAAACACATGTTTTTGCAGATCATATGGTTCGGCGTAGGGATACATAATTTGGTCTGGTAGCTTTTCAAAGCCGTCAGCTGTCAGTCAGCACTAAAGAAGCCATGGAGCTACTGCAGTAAGAAGAAATAATTTTATATGAAATGTAGCTGCATCTACTTGAAGGAAGGGTGGCAAACCGTTTAGGGGGAAAAAACCTCACAGTACAACCAACCGGGACTCGCACCCTGATATCCCTGTAACCAGCAAACATGAGATTGATGTGTTAGATCGGGCGGCCACCTATGCGGGTTAAGTAATACTAATTTAAGTGTTTTTACAGTTAATTTTTAATTCACCAAATATATTTTTATTTTGTCCACTTCTAAGGTTGTCCGTTAAGGGAGATCGCCTCTGTGGTATAGTAGTAGTCATTGCAGAAGTTGGCACTATTTTCGCCATCAGATGGCGTCCTCTCCATCGGAATGGCTTGGTTGCGGAGTAACGGCATAAGTTTTTTTTAGCGTTTACGTAGCTCTAAGGACGTTTCATAGCAGGAGTTTTGAAAAACAATCTGAAATCACTAATCGTATTTTTGTTTCTTTTGTACCACATCTTACTACCCGTCCGGGCTATACGAATTTAACGACATTGGGGTGGATAGAGTAGGAAAGGAGAATTTAGAGGTAATATACAAGCATTTGCTTGTAAGAATAGTGTATTAACATTTAAAGAAAAACTTTAAAGGAAAATCTTCCTCATTTTAGGCCCGGCCAGGACTCCCCACCAATGTTAACCCGGGTCTTGGGATGAGCTTAAAGTTTAGTCCACTCTTTCACTAAGTTGACTCTTGTGTCAAAACGTAACCATTAAAAAAAATCTGGCTTGATGACAATAATTATAAAAAGTATTTAGGCTACGTAGGAAGCTATAAACAATAAACATACACTCCAACTTTCATAGGAAAAACGTTCTAAACAATACAAACTCTTTTTCTGTCCGCATTGATAACATTTTACCATATTATTAGTATGTTGTTTTATAGTTATTGATAATATCTGCCAAAAGTGACAGCTGCAGGTCACATGACTAGACTTGTAGATACGTTAAAATAAATATAGTAGCTTTTCTAGCTGTCAGATAAGATTCTTCCCATGAAAATTGAACTGTAGTATTCAACCGATGGTGGCTATTCCACATATATTTGCTACATCTTCTAAAAGTGTCAACAAGGTGCTTAGTAGGATCTATTGGTCTAGAAGTTGTTGACTGTCTACAAGAAATGATGAGTCATCACTCAGTGTGATTCAGTGTTCTTTAAACTGATCGGACTTGTGGATAAACCAAAAACTGCCACGCATACGTTTAGCTCTAATGCAACATTTAATTCTACAATGCGTTTTAAAAAAAATATGTTTCACGCCAAAATAAAGTCTAAAGATTGCAACAGGGCTCGTTTCCCTTAATAACCCTATAGTTTGAGTTTTATTAGTAGAAAAAATGTTTGAAAATGTGATCTTAGATCACTATCATCGACATTTTAATCATATTTGCGGGGCTATGAAATTAGAAATTATGAAAAAGGGCTCTAGATTTAGCCTTCTTTTATCAAATACAGTAATTTTTTGATAAACTCACAACAGAAAATTTTAAGATTTTGATAACTGGCAACGAGCTTATCTCTTTCTTAGTTTTCCCTCTCTCTCTCTCTCTTTTCTTTTAGCACCGCATTTACTACTAGTTCGAGCTATACGACTATGTACTAATTATACGGTTTAGGGATTAGGAAGGTTTAATTGAGAGGAAGTGCACCCGCATTTGCGTTGAAGGATAGTGGAAAATCATGTAGAGCAAACCTCACTCAGTGCATCCGACCGGAATTGAACATTAATCTCACCGTCTTCAGCAGTCTAGTCGAACACGAATGTAGCGCGTTAGACCACGCGGTCACTGAAGCAGGTCGATTTCTTATTGACAAGACAAAGGGTGGTTGTAGGTGAAGAGGCAAAGGGAGAAAAAGCTTAGACAGTGTAAAGAAGTAGTGCCAGAAAGCAACAATGTCCATTGTATTTTAATCCGTGTGGCCTGACGGGAATTGCTGACTGAAACGGCAACGTTAATGACGAGACATACTTTTGGATCTCTTGAAGATTTTTGAGTATTTATCATGAACTTGTAAATTTACGTAAATAGAATAGTTCCGGCTAGAAGGAATTTAAAGAAAATATATTTTCTTTTAAGGTCAAAATTGGTTAAAATTTTATTATATTATGTGTTATTTTATAGGTATTAATAATTTTTATAAAAATACCTATAAAATAACACTAATATGGGAATATAATAAAACGCTATCAATGTAGACCGAGAAAAAATATTTTCGTATTTTTCAAAAGGCCCTTCCTTTGAAAATTGGATTGTTAACTAGTATTATTCTGATTTAATAAAATATAGGGTCTGTTGTTACACAAAACAAAATTCTTTTGGTATGAAAGAAAATTAAATCTGTCAACTGGATTCTTCAATCATGTTGGCCAATTTAAAGTATATTCCCCCAAAATGAATTTTTTTTTACCAAAAACAAATGACACAACCGACGTTTTGTGTGTTTAATTTGTGTAGTCACGATTTCATGGGAGTTTTATAATAACTAGAATGTGTAAGCATTTCGCCACGAGTATTCGAACAAAAGCAATGTGATTTTCTTTCCCCCTCACCCCTTCATTCTCCTTTCAAATTTAGTTTTATTTTTCCGCTGATTTATTGTAAAGTAGAAGTGACGCGTAATAGGTACTACGTCACAATAATAGATAATGTTGCACGTGTCACTTTTGTAAAATACAGTTTAGTCTCAATTTTCCGAGTTGAACAACACCAGGCCGATCTAGAACTATCCGAAAATTTGAATTATATGGACTAACAAAACAATTTAAATTCTAGCGTTTTTTTTTACACATTATTTTGAAAATATAAACATGTTCTGATCCTTCGATTTCCCTTTAAGTTTGCTAGCTTACCTTACATTATTCCAAAATAATAATAGCGTGTCTGGGCTACATCAATCTGTAGCACAGCAGTGGAAAGATTAGCTAGTACTAACGTACCGTTGCCCAGAGAACTCCCGAATGTACTAATCGTACATCCTTTCCGTGGAGGCTCTTTCCATGTCCCGATGAGATGAGGTGATGGTGATAGTGAGTGAGGGTGTGGAACTAGTGGAAACAATTAAACCTAACTTAAGCCTAACTAACTAAACCCTGGCGAACGTTGGAGTAGTACCCTTTCAGGAAAAAATACCCAAGGTATCAGCTGGGAACCGAACCCGGGACCTCTATATTAGCAGCCAGTGGCTCTGACCACTTTACTACGGTTATTATTCCGCTATGATATAGCTTGTAAGATAGTGTCATAGTGTAATCCGTCAAGGTAGGACTGCTACCTTTCATTGTAAGCGGGGTGTACTTTATTTTAGCACCGTGTGTATTACTACCTGTTCGGGTTATTTGCATACGTACTAATTACACTAATGTGTTTGGTAACCTAAAGGCTATTTAAAGAAAGTGTATCTGCATTCACATGGAGGGAAAGTTTTAAACACTCAACACGCCCAACTGGGATTCGAACCCTGATCTCCCCCCGTCATTGGCAGTCCACTCTATTGCAAGATCTATGCCTTATACCATGTGACCACAGATTGTATAAAAATACTTAATAATTTTTCTACAATTTAATTATGCTACTTTTACTCAAAGTCAAGACTTTTTTTTTTATCAATAAACAACCTCTAGAAATATCTTTTTACTTTTAAAAAATAGTATGCATTACTGAAAACTGTTCAATGTGTTTATTAATCACGTCCATACTTCAATCGCCTTAAGGTGGGATGGAAGGGGGAGCGAGAAAGGGCCAGTGTTTTTTTAGTTTTTATGGAAAAACATTTTTCCTGGCCAAAATAAATAAAATAATGTTTTAGTACAAATACAAAGTTTAATTTTCTTCGTTCAACATTTGTTGAATATTTGGCATAAGCATAGCGGCATTGGATGATAAACTTTTTAAATGAAGAGAAAAAGTTGTCATTACATTCCAGAACATTCTTGACACATATTCAAGAAATTTTGAGGTCACCATGTGGAGGAAATTAAATTCTCTGTTTCTCCTGGAGCAATATTTTATTTATTTTGTCCAAAGAAATGTTTTTCCATAAAAACTGCAAAAGCACTGGCTTTATCTCGCGTCCCCACCTTAAAGGGGTGATTTAGAAAAAATAAAATTACTACATCAGTGATTTGAAGTTATCCAATCAAGGTTAAAAAAGCGAAAGATGATTAATTTTTAGAAGATTCCCTTCGAGGTCTGTTAATTTTCCCGTTCCCAGCTCTCGTTATAACTATGCCTTAGTTATGATGAAATATGATCTAGATTGGAAGGAACCTTTTACTTGCCAGTTATAGAATTTACTAAACTCATATGTTCATTCGTCAAGTCATGTGATCCTGCAGCTATCACTTTTGATTGATACTATTAATTACAGTAACCCCATGGCTTCTTTGGTGCTGACTGACAGCTCACAGCTGACAGATGAAGGCTTTGAAAAGTTACCAGACCAAATTATGTATCCCTACGCCGAACCATATGATCTGCAAAAAACATGTGTTTAGCAGCTGTCACTTCTGAAAGTCAAAATTTAGGTATATACCTAAATATTGACTGTCAGAAGTCAGCTGTGAACTGTCAGTCAGCACCAAAGAAGCCAGGGGGCTACTGTACTATAAGATAACAATGATAATAGAATAAAATGTTTTCGATGTTGGCCACATAAAGTTTGTATTTAAAAAAAGTTTCTTCCTACAAAAATCATACTATAGATCCCAGACCGTCCTTGATTTGAGAAAGGTGACCAAAATGTTACCATTACGACCCTGCCTTGGAGTCGATCACCAGCCAGTCTTTGGGGTCAGCAGACAGACGCGTTACCTACAGAGTCAAGGTTATAACTACTTACCCCAGTCTCCCCTCTCTTACCTTTCGAACAAAGCTTCACCAGCCAAGTCGTTTCCGGTCAATTGGCAAAACACCAGACACCCTCCCTATGGCTCTTGTTATGAAAACAATAACAAGTAGGGAATGAAATAATATAGTGGCACAGTGTGAGCAAGGTCTTTCAAGGTTACTCGATTGTTTTACCGGTGGATTGCGTCCAATTTTAATAGGAAGAGCCTTCTTACCCGTTTTGGTGACCGTACGGTCTAACGCGCTACCCTCGTATTAGACCAGACTGCCGATGACGACGAGATTGAGGTTTGAATTTCGGTCAGGTGTACTGAGGGTGGTTTTTTTACAAAATGGTTTTCCAATCTCCCTCCACGTGAGTGTGGGTGCATTTCATATTATATCCTTCCTCATCCCTAAAACCATTAGCATAATTAGGACATAATCGTATAACCCGAAAGGGTAGTAAGACTTGGTGCTAAAAAAACCTTATTTAAAAAAATGCTAGGTTTTTTCTTTTTTTCTTTTTGCTGTCTACTTTGAGGAGGTGTAGCCACATTTTCATGGAAAGAGAGTGGAAAACTATTTAGGGAAAACCATCCTCAGACCTCAGTTCACCCGACCGGAATCGAACCATGATCCACCTGTCATCGGCAGTCTAGTCTTTTGCGAGAGTGATGCATTAGACTAGTTTGGTAGCTATTTTAATACGTTATATTTAATGAGATACTTCAAATATGTTCATTATACAGCGAACTTTTCTTTGTCAAAATTTTTCGAAGATGCGAAGGTTATTGTGGTGATCCAAGTCGAAGTGAAATAGATTTTACCTTAGAATTCGACTGCTTTACACACCCCTACATTAATACTAATTTATTTTATTAGTGTTATTTTATAGATATTGTAAATATCTATCAAAAGTGACAGCTGCAGATGGCACGACATTTTGTACGAATACGTGAAAATATATGTAACTTTCTTAACTGTCAAATTAAATAAGGCTCTTTCTATGAAAATTAGACTCAAGTTTTATTTCTGTGTTGGCTTCTAGAGGAAGAAAGATATAATGTTTACTAAACAGGAAATTACGTAGGTACCTTTGAAGTAGTATGGGTCCTGTATTTTATGGGTGTGAAACGAGAGAAGGCGAATAAACTGAAATTATAATAATTATAATACTAAAATTACTTATACTTTTTAAGTAGACTGTTCACAACCTTCAAACAAATTATTCAACTATTAGACTTGGATGCTTATTTAGTGTACTAGGATATATTAACTAGTGATAGTTTCACTCAATCCACTAAGTTACGAACACGGGTACCCTGACAAGGGGGGGGGGTAGCCCTATCACCAATCGCCACAAGTGGCGAGTTGACCATTAAAGTATGGCGGATTTGTGAGTGCCAACCGGAATCCCTCACAGTGAAATAATTTTTTTTAAATCTGACGACGTGTGTTGGTTGTGACTTGATATTTTCTCCATATCATGGGAAGCACATACGTTCAGTTCATTAAGTGCGGATATTCAGACATTGTTTCTGTAACTTTTTAAGACAAAAAGGATTATAAAATTTCGCATTAAATTGTCCTACATTTTCAATCTGAACAAATATTTTAAATAATACATTGAGGAATTATATAGAGTTTAGGTCTAATGTTTTTTTTTCAAATATTAATCTCGACCTTTCTTGAATATCTGTCAAGGATGTCCTAGAATTTATATTATAACTTTTTCTCTTCATTTAAAAAGTTTCTCATGACAGATATTCAAAAAATGAGAGATAATATCTATAGAAAATTAAACTTAATGTTTCTACTGGGCCAACATATATGATTTATTTTGCTGAAAAAAAATTATTTGCCATGAAAATAGATAAAACACTGATATTCTCTCACTTCCCTCCATTCCAACTTGAGTCGCGGCTTATCTGTGGGGCAGACAGCATATTTAAAATTTAAGGTTAAAAATATATCAATGTTGTACTTTCTACCTAGTGACATGTCTTTGATTTTTTGTTTCCATTTCAATCGTTCGAACAAATAAAGTGTTTTAAACAAAAGTCCCAACGAATGTAAATTTCATGACTGTTCTGTTTTTTTTAGCACCGCATCGCACTTCCTGTTCAGGTCATATGCATACGTACTAATTACGCTAATGGTTTTAGGGACGAGGAAGGTTATCTTTAAATGAAAATGTACCAGCATTTACTTGGAGGGAGAGTAAGAGTACTATTTTGATGGAAGGGGGGGGGGGGCCCCCAGTTAACCCGCCTGAGTTTCAAACCCCAATCTCCCCCCCCTCAAAAGTTTAGCCTC
>CABFWB010002321.1:101520-113666 GCA_902151455.1 Timema bartmani
CTATTTTTCAAGCGCGCGCGCTCGTCCCGGTACAGTCTAGTTTACAGGCGCTAGGAAATATTATTGTATGTTGGTTCATTGAGTGCTAGGAAAACTTCTCATTTTGACATTTTTATTAATATCGATAGGTTTAGCACACTTGCTACTAACGGCCTAATTTAATTGGTAAGATCATAAACCATGTATATACATAAAAGTTATATGTTAAAATACCTCCAATATTATAATCAAAGTAGGCCTTTATGAATTAGAATCACCATTAGCACGGATAAAGGCTGGGAAAACCACAACAATAAATCACTTGTCCAAAACCACCCTCAGATCACTGAGTCAAGATTCGAACCTTTGCCTCCTCATCAACAATTATCGAGAGCTATCTGCTAATCACGCTCTCGCTCAATCGCTCGCATGCTCGTCAGACTGGCCGAACCCTCAGTCATGTACGGGTGTGTTCGTTGGGAAAAAATTGGAATCGCGGCTGAGAAAATATTCTGTATGAACGTCCAGTCATTCCACGACTACAACCGGTCAAGAAATACCCGTTCGCACATTTGACCACGTGGGAGCTCACCGGCTAGTCGGTTTTGAGATAAGCTCTTTAAGTCATGATGATGATGATGATGATGATGATACATATCCGCAACAGTGAACACATGGTCTAGACCAGGGATTCTCAGCCTTTCTAGGTTCACGGCACCCTTGTGAAGGGGATTAGAATCTCGTGGCACCCTTGTAAGAATTTTCTTTAAGCGTTTTGTTTTTCACAAATTTTTATTCAAAGTAGAACATATCAGAGTAGCATATTACATACTATTAACAATGTTTTGATTTTGTAAATATTGAAATTTTTTTATTTACTCCCTTTCTGAGATAATAAAAACACTAAATGAAATACATAAATACAGTTGTAGAGAAAAATAGCTTTGGAAATCAATAAATAAACACACTAACCAACCACATTGTGAGATCACTAAAAAATGAATAATAATACTAAAAAATGAAAAATATGTAGTCATCAAAATGGAAACAATTATTGTTTCTTAGCTTGTGCCGTGGCACTTGTAATTCAGAGAAACTTTAAAAGACAAAACTTTATTCTGTTTCTTTATTTTGATTATTTAGTGGTAATATATTATATTTTCTTAACATTTACCCCTTGAAATCTCGCGGCACTCCTATATGCCGCGGCACACCTGTTGCGAATCCCAGGTCTAGTTGTCAAGACGATTTAGTTTGGTTTGCTGCCTGTAAGGTCGTGGGTTTGGATCCCAGTTGGATGTGCTGAGCATGTTTTATTTTCTTAAATGATTTTCTGCTCTCTCTCTCTCTCTCTCTCTTTCTCTCTAGAAGTCTACCTTCCTCATCCCACTTCTCATTAGTGTAACAAATAGTGAACGTATGAAAAAGTTTTTCTCTTCTTCTCAGTCTCACTGGGCTCGGAGGACGCCTACACATCCACGGGCGCCAAGACGGTGTCTTCGACGCTTCCCGGTTTCAGCCAGAGGTACAGTTCGGGTGGAGGAGGGGGCGGCTCAGGGGTGGCGACGCTGCAAGGGTTCACCTCCCCTCACCGCTCGTCCCCTTACTCACCCACTCCCGCCCCAGCGCACGCCAGCACGCTCAGCGGCTACTCGGAGGCGGGTAATGGCGCCGCCTTGTGGGGAAACTATGACCCCAGCCTCCAGCAGTACGGCGTCGTCACGTCAGCCAACTCCTCCGGCACCAGGGGGAGGACCACGTCCGTGGCGTCCCTTTCAGCGGCGGCGTCTTTGTCAGCGAGTGAGTACTAATCCAATATCAAGTCTCACGGGTTTGTCTTTGTTGCGGTGTGGTCTTCTCTCTTTTTTTATGTTTTCCCAGTTGTAGATAAAGTTAATAATATGGTCCAAATTTCTTAGGAAGGTCCTTTCTTATCTGACAAATAAAAGAGCTACTACAGTCCAATCGCCACTGGAGTGATGGTAACTGGAATCTAGCAGAAGATTATTTTTTATCGAAAACATTGGTTGAAAGTCATTAATGTTAACCTACAGTAGCCCCATGGCTTCTTTGGTGCTGACTGACAGCTGACAGCTGACGGCTTTGAAAAGCTACCGGACCAAATTACTCTCTCTCTTTCTCTCTAGAAGTCTACCTTCCTCATCCCACTTCTCATTAGTGTAACAAATAGTGAACGTATGAAAAAGTTTTTCTCTTCTTCTCAGTCTCACTGGGCTCGGAGGACGCCTACACATCCACGGGCGCCAAGACGGTGTCTTCGACGCTTCCCGGTTTCAGCCAGAGGTACAGTTCGGGTGGAGGAGGGGGCGGCTCAGGGGTGGCGACGCTGCAAGGGTTCACCTCCCCTCACCGCTCGTCCCCTTACTCACCCACTCCCGCCCCAGCGCACGCCAGCACGCTCAGCGGCTACTCGGAGGCGGGTAATGGCGCCGCCTTGTGGGGAAACTATGACCCCAGCCTCCAGCAGTACGGCGTCGTCACGTCAGCCAACTCCTCCGGCACCAGGGGGAGGACCACGTCCGTGGCGTCCCTTTCAGCGGCGGCGTCTTTGTCAGCGAGTGAGTACTAATCCAATATCAAGTCTCACGGGTTTGTCTTTGTTGCGGTGTGGTCTTCTCTCTTTTTTTATGTTTTCCCAGTTGTAGATAAAGTTAATAATATGGTCCAAATTTCTTAGGAAGGTCCTTTCTTATCTGACAAATAAAAGAGCTACTACAGTCCAATCGCCACTGGAGTGATGGTAACTGGAATCTAGCAGAAGATTATTTTTTATCGAAAACATTGGTTGAAAGTCATTAATGTTAACCTACAGTAGCCCCATGGCTTCTTTGGTGCTGACTGACAGCTGACAGCTGACGGCTTTGAAAAGCTACCGGACCAAATTATGTATCCTTACGCCGAACCATATGATCTGCAAAAAACATGTGTTTAGCAGCTGTCAGTCAGCACCAAAGAAGCCATGGGGCTACTGTATGTGGAAATTATTATGATTATATTCTTGGTGATACTATATTATCAATCAAAAGTGTTAATAAACACTTCTAATAATAGTTCCTTAAGGATTTCTGTCTAATTGATTTTTTTCGTAACTTCTTGAAAGGACAAAATATATCAATAAACTACTATGACTTTTGGTTCCGTGGTTGTGGCAACAAGAGATAGTTATAGTACACGAAATAATAAATTAAAAAGTATTATTTTCACACCTGTATTCTCTTAAAACCAAAATAAATCTTTGTTTTCTTATAACTTAAGAGACAGAATCATACAAAATAATCAGTTTTAAAAATAGAAAGTTTTTATTTTGTAAACAGATGCACATGAACACAACCGAACACGGCTTGTATGACGTTATCAACCGCCATAGTTTCGTCTGATTCGCCATCTTTATTTATGAAGTGAACGCAGCCTTTTAGAAGCTCTTGTCCTTAAAGCTTTTTTAAGTGAATCATAGTTACCACTTTCACAAAAGAAAAAGAAACATCAAAACGGTTATTTTCATAAATTCGTGTTTTCAATAATGTAAAAATGATTAAAAACAAATTGTTTGTTGTGAAAGTTTTGACTATCAAAAGTAACAACAAATCAACATTTGATCTTGCAGCTGATATGATTTGGTGAATGGATATATTAGAGAAGATCAGGTAACTTTTGATAACTGTCAGTTACCACTACCACTCCAGGGGCGAATGGACTTTAGATCTACTTTCACAGATCCATACGTCAAGTCATGTGATCTGCAGCTGTCACTTTTGATAGTTATGATCAAATACAATACAATAATTTTGATTTATTATTATTTGAAGTATTTAACATGAACTTTCTGAAACGACTGATTATATCAGCACACGACTTATCTAAACTAGCTTGAACCTTAGAACATACACAACACCCACCCACCCCTCTCACCTCCCCTTCAACCGTTAATTCATTAATGTGAAAAGGGGAAATATCAATTTAAATAATGATAATATTTTAGTCCACTCCTGAATTCAAACCCGATACCTTTAGTTCAGTTGGCAGACACGCTACCGACTGATCTAAAGTGTCTGACAGTAGCTATAAAATAATACCATAGTAATAATAATATTTAGCACCACGTCTTACTACCCGCTCGGTTTATACGCTTAAGTACTAATTACGCTCATGGATTAGGAATTGGGAGGGTTGAATTTAGAGGAAGTGAAGCCGCATTCACGTGGAGGGAGAGTGGAAAACCATTTAGGAAAAACCAACCCCAGTTCACCCGACCGAGATTCGAACCTCGATCTCCCCATCCTCGGCGGTCGAGCTCAACATGACTAGCGCGTTAGCCAACTACGCCACCGAGGTGGGTACCATGATAATAATACAATAAATTAATATCGATGTAGTAATTCTAACTTTTAAATTAAATCTAAATACTAGATTGGAGGATTTTATTTAGTATGTTTTAATATAAATAACCTTTTAGAAAATATACATTATTTTTTTGGACAACATTGATAACATTTTACTATAATTTTAGTGTTAATTTATAGGTAGTGATAGTATGTTTCAAATGTGACTTGACTTGACGTATGAATACGTAAAAGTAAAAATGATATTTTTTCTAGCTGTCAAATAAGGCCCTTTCTATGAGAATTGTACTGTAGTATATCTGTATAATACTGAATCAGATTCTTTTTCTTCGGAATAAATTGGGTGGATAATAAGTGTTTTGGTGTTATTATTTTTTATTCTTTTAGATAACTTATCTAAGGAAGTTAGACTATTTTATTTCAGCCATTCATCCAATCTCTATGATAATTAATTGTTTGTTTCTCGTAGTCTGTAATTTTTGTTACGATGCATCACAATCACAAATGATCAGTGTTTTCACATCTAATATATCACATTTATATTAAAAAAATTAGAACATTTATATTTTTACTTATTTTAGACTCAAAAGGACTCATTACAAGTGTGATCACGTACTGGATGAAACCAGATAACTCAAGAAACTTCCGCATTCGCTTTTTTTCGTGCGCATATGATAAATAAGAGAAAAAAAAACATAAGAAAACGCAAATGACGACTCAGTTTACTAAACATATTGGGATGTTATTAATCAACTCAACAATCGTGTCGGTTTTTTTCGTATCAACAGAACATGGTTTTATCCATGTTTCATTGTGAAAATAATTCTGAAATAAATTCCATTAACAGCTCTCTGAATCAATTAGGAGAGTCATGGAGTTCATTTTGTGTTGTTTAAAAAGCAATTAATTTGTACGTGTGACACAAGACTCATTAACGAATTAAATACCGCACAAGTGGATCCGTGTACAAAACAAGATTGCAGAAAAAAAACCTGGAAATTTCACCAAAAATCTAAAACTACTGAATTTTTTATTTATGAATTTGGGGAATTAAGCTGCAAGCTTTAAATAGTAGGGCTAAGTGTAAAATGAAAATTTGAAATTTTTACTCTAGTTCTCTTTATATAAGTTTGTTTTAGGAATAAAACAAAACATATTGTAGTGTAGATATTCGGTTAGATAGAATTGATAGTAAGTAGTGCTGCTAACTCAAATTACCAAAATCCCCCCCAGGAGTCATCTTTTGAACTAAAAAAACTTAATTATATTATATATCCAGTATTTTTTTTAACTTTTGGACAAATGCCTCTTAGACAACAAGTTTAAAGTTTAATTCACTTTTTATTTTAATTATTACATAAAAATGATTCAAAATATGAAACGCACAAATTGCTGACGTAAGATAAATCTATAAAGCGAGAGAATATTTTAAGAGAGCACTTGAAAAATTCAGTAGAGCCACATATGCAAAACCAAAATACAATTTACCCTTCTTTCACTTAGATTACTTTAAAATAAAGAAAACTTTTTCAAAAAGCACTAAAAAAGGTCTTGTTCCCCTCCGTCTCCCATCCATTTTAAAATAGCTGCAGTGGTTTTTATTAAACTACACGCTCCGCTATCCGATATTTGATTATGTTAGCCGCTATAGACCCAGTTTGAAATAAATGATATGGAGCTCCACACAAACTTTCTCGCTCTTTTGTTTAAAAATGGAGATATTTACTCAAAATTCATAATGCAATATAATATAGACTGGCGAACCCGAGAAAAAATTGCACTATACACATGTAAAACATTTTTGGACTCACGATTTTAAATTTTATAATTTTTTTTTTTAAAGAATTACCCTCTTCATTTGTATATTTGGACCAATAAATAATATCGATATTGGGTCCCAAAGGGTCAATACTTCGTATAAAAAAATTCGGCATTTTATTAGGGGATGCACATCTTGAGGTTATCGCATTGCTATTAAATTTATCTTTTGTAAATTTTGACCAATAAAATAGGTAATTATTGACTATAGAGTCTAAAATGAGATATAGAATCGCTATAGCCGATTTAGAGAATATGGAATTTTTCTCTTTTTCCCCCTTTAGTAGACTGCTATAAATTTTAGGGCTAGACAGAAACACAGACAAACGGCGTTGCAAATAACACTTTTTAGCGTTCGCAGGGTCATGAAACGTTGACATCCATCAACATTTCGGGTTAGATTTTTCTGACGGTCGTAATACTTTCACTTAAAGTGTTGGCAAAGTTTAAATATATAAATATATATATATATATACACATATATATTTGCGTATAGATTGAAAACTTTTGGTTTTGTAAAAATATATTTCAAGTAAAAGATGTTTATTGTAAATAGATCTACATGTATGCAATGATAAGTAATTTCATATATCAAAGACTTACGGAGATAAATTTAAAAATTATAATTTACTCATCAGACCGGAATACCTTAAAGTCATTTTCACGAAAGATTTAGAGTAGCCATTTGAATTGTAATATTGATCAAAGCTTGGAAATGAAATTTAATTAAATTTGTTAAAGCCGATTTTGATAAAATCGATTTTTTTCTCATTCCGCCCTTAAGGAAACTACCCTTAATTTTAGGGTTGGATATCTAATTCCAAAAATTCTTTGGTGTAACTCTATGAAAACCATGATACCAAGTTTTTAGCCCAATCGGTAAAATAGTTTAGGTTCTAGCCCGAGGTACAGACTGACAGACAGAAAGACGGCATTGCGAAAACAACTTTTTCAGATTAGGAGGGTCATGAAACGTCAACATTCAACAAAATCTCGAATCCAATATTTTGTATTTTTTTTTTATGATCACAATACTTTTTCTACCTGTAATATAGCGAGAAAGTAAAAAGATATCGCGAGGAAAAGAAAAAGCTAATCTGGCAACACTGAACATGCAAGAATCCGATCAAGAAAATTATTTTAAAAAATGTTTGGACTGTCCTTTCCTTTTTCCTCTTCGTAAAACTGTGAGCATTCGTCTTTTGTCAGTTGTCCCTCACACACAGCTGGTATTTAGCCACGTAAGTAATATCAGATCGAGATAGAAAGAGAGGTAAAAATCAACGTTAACTGTTTATATATATAGTATGTAACTGACCGGGTGGTCTACTCTTATTCATCGGGGTATGAGGCAGCGGAATATAAAGACGAAAGCCAAAACAAGAAGTCCCCAAAACTGTTCACACGTGTAGAGAGAGAGCGAGAGAGAGAATTCCCGTGTGAGACATCTTTTGTTTACATTCGGACACAGATGTTCTGACTGACTCAAGACTTTTGGAGAATGTGGGAATTCGAGACGTCGGTAAATAAAATACGTGGGCATTTGTACTATCACGTGATTAGATATATTTTTTATTGGGAGACACTTTCTAAACATATCATTAAACATATCATTATTTAATAAGTCCATTGTTCATAGGGGGTCGTCCTTAAATTACGTAAGGTTTTTTTTTTAGGAGGAAGGGTGTTCAATATTTTCTTACTCTTCCTACGAGATGGGGTATTGGGGGTCAGAATTTAGATTACTTAAGGTTTCTTTTATCAATGTTTATGGTAAGGCAAAATGTAAAAAAAACTCAAAAAATTCTGAAATGTTTTATTTTCATTCATTGACTAAACCCATTTTAATCACTAGTTTTTACCATTTTATAGAAATAATCTAAATATATACTTCATATTTTGCACAAAGATGGTGAATTACAATTACACATTACATCTGACTTATAATAATGTAATTTACTGCAATACTCGCTTTTGTTCTAATACTTGTGTCTAAAAATAACTTAACGATTAAAATAATATAATTTACTAGATCCTAAAAAAAATGTGGGGGGGGATACGGAAAATACTACGATTACTTATGTGGGGGAAGTGTGAGGGTTGAAAATCATGAAGAAAAAAAGCCTTACTTAATTTAAGGTTGACCATTAGAGAAAGCCATTTGTATTTTTTGCTGTCAGCAGTGATTTTTTTAGAACCGAATCTTCCCTTTCGTGTTACACGTCTATGTAGTAATTACGCAAATGGTTTTAGGGACTAAGGGAGGTTATATTTATAGAAAGTATACCCGCATTTGCGTGGAGGGAGAGTGGAAAATCAATTTGGAAAATTTCCCCTCATTACACCCAACCCAGAATCAAACCTCGATCTTCCCTTCATCGGCAGTCTAGCCTACTGCGAGAGTAGTGCGTTAGACCATGTGGCCACCGAAGCGGGCTAGTAACTAGTTATTAGTCTATTTTTTAATGAACACAATTGTTTCTTTGCTTCTTTTGCGGACTATACAAAATCAGTTGGTGGGCCGAATCCAGACCGTGGNCAATTGTTTCTTTGCTTCTTTTGCGGACTATACAAAATCAGTTGGTGGGCCGAATCCAGACCGTGGGCCGTAGGAAGCCGACCACTGCCTTAGACCATGCGGTCACCATATTGGTTGTCAATATCGATAGCATTTCCCTTAATTATGAGTTATTTTATAGACACATTGACAAAAGGTCAACACATATATATATTCCATATGTTGAAATTAAACACCATACGTCAATATAACACATGGCTTGACGTATGCATTTTTGAAATAGCTAAATTCTTGATTCGGCAGTCTGACTTATAAGGGGGTAATACTTGCTAGCGCTTCTGGTTTAAATTAGTTTGTAAGTATTAAGCCTTAATTTAATCACTTACCTCTCCCTGTCTTAAAAAATTGCACGATAAATTTTTCCATCTAAAGAACAAACAATATAGTTTCCGTTAAATTTGAAAACCTATCAGCGTCGATAATACTAAAATCCATTTAAGGCGGAGTTCAAAGACATCGGCGGTTATTCACCCGACAGACGATATGTTTGCGTCTAACCTTGAAATCTGGAAATGGTGGAATATGGCGCTTCAAAAAACATTTCTTCCACATATTATGTGATCTAGTGGTTAAGTAGGCTGCCTGCAGGCAGAGGGGACTTTGGTTTGATTCCAGATAAACATTAAAATTAATAATATGTGAAGTTGAATCGAATAATATTATATATTTCCTAAACCGAATCTAAGTTCAAATATTAAAAAAAAGTTTAATCCTATCGGATACAAATATTATACTTTGTGTGGATATGTAAATTTAGGTATCAAATATCATTTACAAAATACTATATTCCAAAAGTAATTAATAAATTTAGTCTTAAAGTAATAAACTAAGCCAATATCACAAAATGTAATATAATTATTTTGTGATTTTTTACACTAATACTAATTTATGATGGAAATAGCTGAAGAAAATTTACAAAACAACAACATAAACATGTGTTTTAACTTTGAATTTTTTTTTCCGAAGCTTTGTGGTACAGTAATTATGAAACTATTATATTTATTGGTTATGGTTATAGCTGCATATAAATATATTTTATAAATTTAAAAATACATTTGTACACGGGAATCGAACGCAGGACTTTTTTTCAGTACGCTAATGTTAGCATACTGAAGAATAAAATATCCAAAGCTATTATTTATGCTTTTTAGTGAGGATTACTCCATCTCGATATCATATTCTGAAAATTGAGAAATGACACCTCGACACGGGAATCGAACTCGTACTAAGCCAAAGGTCCCGGGTTCGATTCCCGTGTCCAGGTGTCATTTTTAAATTTTCAGAATATGTTAGCATACTGAGACAAAGGTCCTGGGTTCAATTTAAGTCGAAATGAACGAATATTCGAACCGAAGTTGAAGCTTCGTACACCCCTAATTAAACAATTAGAGTATAACCTTTACGAATGCTGTGTTTACCCGAAAGGTAGCAGGCTTACCTTGATGGATTATTCTATGGTTTATCTTACAAGAAATTGACCATAGTGTAATTGTCAAAGTAAGACTGTCCAGAATGTACTGAGTGTGCGTGGATTCGTGCTATTACCCTATAATTTGATATATAAGTAATTGAGGTGTTTTTAAGATAAGGTGTGTTGTTTTAGGTTAAGTAAGCTAAGTCGTGTGCTGCTATAGCTTGCAGCCTATTTATAAGGTACACGTTAGATGGATTAATAAACACAACTTATGTTAAGCACATTATCTATGCAACTATTAAAATTAATATTTTGGTGGCTTTTATGTGTCTTTCACAAAAAGCTCACATATAATTATGTCAAAAAATCACATTTAGAAATCAAACACATGACTTTTAGCTTAGCAGTGAGAGGGTAGGTAGTTCATTAAATATTTTTATATTTTCACTTTTACTTTTTTTTTCATGATTTTTTTCTATTTTCAAATAATTACAAAATTTCACATCTCAAAAACCTTTCTCAGCCCACTATATGGGAAACACGGAAATATGACGTCAATAAGGGCTGTATTCGTAACCTAAAATCACTTTTATCCTTAGTGATACCAATGATTCAATTTTAAGTCCAAAATAATACATAAATTATTAAAAGGCATCCCCTTGGTTTTCGGCGAAGCCCTGACAATATTTTCACTGACAACCATCGTAGTTATGAGTTATGACTCACACCACCCCGGTGTGAAAGGTTTGTTCGGTGGCCAGGATCTAAGATGATGACCCCAGTTGACCTCTCAACCCTCAGACAGTGGTCCTAATAGCCTCGTTAGAGGCTTCACGACACCGACTCATTAAGCGGATTGCGACCTTCCCTGACGATGATGTATTTCTCTCGTGACGTGCGCGAGAAGAACAACCTTACCTTGTCAATAACATCCCCCGGGTAGTTCGGTCACCCTGAGAACCACAGACTTATTACTACAAGACTGTTCATGTCTGGCTTTTGGCTACCTTGTCAATAACATCCCCCGGGTAGTTCGATCCCCCTGAGAACCATAGACTTAATACTACAAGACTGCTCATGTCTTGGCTTCTGCTCCTGTCAATAACATTCCTTGGATAGGTCGATCACCTTGATAATCATAGAGAACCATATACCATATACATATTAGGCCTACTATAAGAGCTCAAACCTTGGCTTCTGCTCTTGCTAACTTGTCAATAAGATTTCTTGGTTTGTCGGTTTGTTCGATCACCTCAATACTACGAGACTGCTCAGAATGTTATCTTGTCAACAGCACCCCTTGAAAAGCTAGCATCATTACTAAAAGACTGCTCATGTCTGAGCACTTTCCTTGTTGCCTTTTCAACGATAATTCCCAGATAGTTCAATCATCTTGATAACCATATAGGTATTACTATAACACTGCTAACGTCTGGCTTCTGCGTCTCAGCTAGAGACGAACATTTTCCAGTAAATTTTCAATCGGAAAATTTTGATTGTAGATATAAAGTAGGCTATTTAAATATCTAGACTACAACAGACTCGATATTAATGACACATCCAACCACCAAGCTCTGTAGTCAATACGTGGATGTAAGAAGAGAACTGAAGTCGATGTAGGGCTTTATCGGAACTAATTTGAACATGTTTACCCCGTCGTGTCAAATTAAATTATTCAAGATAATTTTCTTCTTTAAAGTGGGATGCAAAGGAAAGCGGTCCGTTTTTGATTTTGTTTTTTCAGTTTTTAAAGTAAATAAAATATTTATTCAGTAAATACGCTTAGTTTAGTTTTATATGTATAGTAATATAAACAATTGTTGAATATTTGTAATGGGCATTTGACCGGGCCTTCTTTTCTTGATTTAAAAAGTTTCTGGTCAAATTTCATTGTGCCATTACCATGTGTAGAAAACTTAAACTAAACCTATCTACTGAAATAATATTTGATTTATTTTGGCCAACAATTTGTTTTAATTATAAAAACAGAAAAAAA